>VWPW01015955.1:89663-218937 GCA_013389825.1 Crypturellus undulatus | reverse complement strand
AGGAAGGAAGGAAGGAAGGAAGGAAGGAAGGAAGGAAGGAAGGAAGGAAGGAAGGAAGGAAGGAAGGAAGGAAGGAAGGAAGGAAGGAAGGTCAGGCTCTGATTTTACTACAGTGTTGCAACCCATAAACTCGCCCTATCTTTGCCGTAACACACTAAACTCATTCTGCCAGCTGCTGATTATTTTGGAAAATAGTATGTATGAGGAAACAGTGATCATGGCTTTATCCTTCCTTGTTGAAGCTGAGAACTATGCAGAGAAAAGGATCAGCAAGAAAAGAAGCCTGAGAGGCAATAAGCATTTAAAACTTGAAATTTTGTCTCAAAAAAAACAAAGTGTACCCCAATGTTTGCAGTATCTGAAATTCTGTGGCAGTTATTTCACTGTGTAACGCCATGTGCAAGCTCTTAATAGGAACTGCCATATCATAACAACAACCAGAATTATTATAATGATATCTATTTGCATTGCATTATTGGTTTATGTAGTACTAGATGTTGTATTTTGATATGCAGAAGAAGAAAAACAGGCTGCCCTGAACAACTTAATATCCAGAGAGAGAAAGCAAACAATGAATAAGGGAAAGGAAGTAGGAAAATAGGAAAATATTTATAATAAAATATAGAAAAATATAGAAAATATAGGAAAATAAGATACCCAGCAATTACGGATATATTAATACTGTAGAGTGTGATGTACAACAGAGTCCCAAACTGGCTCCAAATATCTACCACACAGCACAGTACCTGAAAAGACAGTAATTCACCACAAATAGAGTACAACTACATCACTATGACCTTGCACCCAAGTCAAGATCAGCGTAGATACCATACGTGACAAGCTTAGCGTCACGTGGGAAATTTGTGGCAGAGATTGTTACACATCAACTGGGATATGTTTAAAGTGAGAAAATTCCACAGGACTAATCTGCTTTGTGCTATTTGCCAAGGGAATTGGAGATGGAGCACATTGTGCTAGCAAGGATACGCAACATCACAGGCACTTCCCCATTCCCCAGTATCTTAACCTTTGTCATAGTCTGTTATGTTTGCTGAGTCAGCCTTAAATGATGATTCATTGAAGTTTGGCTGCACTTTCTAAAATTAGAAACACTTCTGAAAGAAAAAAAAATGCCCTGTGCTTCGTTTATCTTTGTGGGAACTGCCTTATACGCCCAAAGATAGTGTCAACACTACGTTCAAATGAGACAAGAAAGGATCTTACACATGGAATCATTCATTCCATAAAATTCCTGAGTCTGCACAGTCCAGTCTTAGTGAGAGCTCTTCCTGGCTCTACCATTATGCTGCCATTAGGGATGATATTGCCACTTTTGTACATTCAAGCACATTCTGGCAGGTGACTGGGTAGGATACCCAAGACTGCGGTAGGAACCTAAACTCAGAAAGATCCAGAATAGGTGCTGCAGTGAGGACAATCAAAAGCTAGCAATAAGCAGTGTGAATAACTAACATTTCATTCTGGTGGCTGATTTTTTTCTTCATTCTGTTTCCCCTCAAAATTTACCTCAGATCAACCCAAGTTTCAGGCTGCATGCATGCTAGTAAATTACATTGCAAGGTCTATGGTCTAGGTGCTAGAACTCATCATCCACACTATGAAATGGTGAGAATGATGCCTGGCATAGTTTTTGCCAGATCAGCATGCACTTTCTCAAGCAATTGCCTGATATGATTCAGAAGTTAGCCCACAGGCTATTCCAGATAGGCAATTTAAATGTTTTTGTTTTGTTTGTTTGTTTTTGCTTTGGAAGCTAAAAAAATGTAATCAAAGAAAGCATTCCAACCATCCCAACTGGACACCCGGACGGAGAACAGGCAAAGGCACTGTTTATTTTACTATACAGAGATAGCTCAGTTTGGATATGACCTAACCATTGGTTGCTAGACTGTCAATCATCAGCTTTTGTTACTTTACTAATTCTTCTCTTAAGTTCCTTAACTTACATTACATTAATACTTACATTATTAATACTTAAAAAAAAATGCTTCAGAGATGTCAGAACAGTTCTGGAATTCAGGATTCCTCATTTTTCTTCTTGCTCTTGTTTAAGTTTTGCTGCTGTAAAACTGTGGCAGTATGAAAACAGTGTAACCCAAGGAAATAGGAGGAGATGTCTTATGTGGTTTCTTTGACTGGCAGCCAGGTAGAAAGGACTTTTAAGAAGTAAAATTTTCACTTCAGTAGAGACAGTAACTTCATGATATTCATGATAAGTTCATGATATTGTTTTTATTCTTTCTTTTTATGATTTTTACTGTTTTCACCTAACTGTTTCCTAATCCCAAATAGGACAGCTGTACTTGTCAAATGTTTTTATTGATAGAAGTGTTGAGTTCCAATCGAAAACAAAGGCAGATCTGGCATGATCTTTGCCAGAGTGCAAAGACCAATTAATGAAAGCTCCAGACACCTACTAGAGTCACAGCTCATTGTGGAATTAGTAATAGTTGCCAGTGTTTTTAAAATCCTGTTTTGAGGTACACTAAACTAAGAAATCCAAATTAAGACTGTTACTCTAGAATTGTAAACCAGGGAGTGACTTTTTTCTAAAAAAATACATTATGTTTAGAAAGGTAATAATGCTCTTCTAGCTTTCTGCCTTAAAGCACCAGTTTAAAGACCTGCCAAGGGAAAGAAATGACCATTTGGCTCATTTGGCCCAAAAAGAACCTTAGTTGCTGCAGAGGGCGTTTCAGAAGCAGGATGACACTAGCATTGAATTATGTTGACCTGCTGCAGGAACTAATAGAATGAAACGACATATATGCAAAGGATGAGCTAATTATTACAAGCCCTGGTGTATTCAGCACATGTGATTGTTCCTGTCAAGTAAGGATAACTCACTTGCTCTTTCTTCATTAGTTAGAGTAAATTCTCTACTGTTATCCGTTCTGGAAATTTCACCTAGGTATCAGTGTGTTATCAGTGATTTACAGTTGTTGGGAATGTGAAGACAAAACTACTAACCCTCCAAGCAATGGATTGAAATTAATGTCATCAGTGCTGAGTATAGAAGATAGTCCAAAAATCTGATTTCTTCTATAGCTTCTTCCAGCTAACAGAACGAAAGAATGCATGCAGAGTATAAGACAGCTTCACAGACAACCTTAGTGAAATGCTAAACAGGGCTTGTCTGCAGTAGTAATACAAACTAAGCCTTCTTCCCTCAACTTTCTAGTTTTTATTCAAGCTGCATTTTCCTCACGTCTTCAAAATGCTACTGACCTCTGAGCAAGCCTAAATACTAGAATATAAGACAACTGACATTCATAAAGGTGAACCTGGAGATACCTTGTCCATATTCCACCGTTTGCGCTATCCTTCCTCCTCCAGATATAGACATCAACTTTGACAGTCTGCATGATGAAAGGGCTGAGTGTTGACAGCTGAAGACAAGGGACTCAGACAGAAGGAGAAATCTCCAAGACTGATCAACTGCTGCGATGCAGAGTTTAAAGTGAGGATAGGCAAAAGAGTAAAATGCAGCTAAACACATGTTCTGTGGCTTTCAAATACATTTCATGTGGTCATTCAGTTTTCTAAGTTGGTGGTCAGTCTGTCTTGTATGTAGACACGAGCATAATCATGTTGCAATGCTATCAATAAAGGCTAAAATGCAAAAAACGATGTTTCTAGTTCCAATCAGCCAATAAATATATCAACATTACAGAAAAAAAAAAAGAGAGACAAAAGTAAACTGCAAAATTCATAAGATTCCCTATTCTCATCTTTGCTAGATTTATCAAGACAGTTAAGGTACATCTTCATACGGTAAAACCACCAGAAATATGTCTAAGTAACATTCTCATTGAAAGTATGATTCAATCCATCTTCTAAATCAGCATTGCCTTAAGTTGACAGAGCAACATATGCCAACTTATTGGTAAATCACAGAATTATAGGAGTGCAAATGAGCACTGAGTGATCACCTGTTCTATTTTCTGCACCTCAAACCAAACCAGCAATATCTGTCTCATTAATCACAGAGGATTAGCTAATATAATGTATACTAACTACAACTCCGTAACTTCTCTAAGTAACTCATTCCAACTGTTTTCAGTCTTTACTGTAAGAAGGCTTTCATAGTTGCATTACCTCTTATTTCCATCTTTTCCATCAGAAAGCACAATTCTGTTCCACATCACTGCAATCTTTTGTATATTTTCAAGTCACTATACGACATTGTCCCTCGCTCCTCCAGAACCACTTCTTAGACTGAACAAAGCCAGTTCATTCACACTTTCCTCACTGTCCTGTTTTGTATCTCTCTGATCATTCTGTCCTCTGGCCTCTGTGGCTGGTTCGTGTTTTAAAATGCAGGATGGGAAAGTGGGCACCACCTGAGGCCTCACTAGTGCCAAGCAAAGAATATTATTTCCTACTCTCTGCCAACTGTAGTTCTCTTTAATGAGATCAATGCAATGTTGGACTTTTTTTTTTAACAGGATGGCATGCTAGGCCATCCTGTTAAATCACATTCAGATGTGATTGGCTACACTCTTCACAACCTTTTCTACAGAATTGCCACCTAACCATTTGTTTTCACTTTATATTTGTGGAGTTGATTATTCCTATCTCTGTGCAATATTGGGAATTTTTCTTTCTGAAAAGCATCCTTCTCTCTTTGGAGAGAACATCAGTGTTCAATACTGACAGTTTGCCGTCAGTTTTGTACAATGAATCTGCACTATCAGGGATCAAGACAAAGCCAGTGGAAGTTAGCAGTAAGCTGATGGGCTTTTCTAAACGTTTCATTGTGATCTGCTGCCAATGTCATAAAAAACACGAAGCCGCTAAACATCCTCCAACATGTATGAGGAATTAGGCAAACACATAAGAGTAGGAGTTAGTCTAAATGCCTCAGTTAAATTTACTTTGTTCTGTAAGAAACCTAGTCTTTCTTCATCTAGACACAGTTAACTAGACACAATATTTGGAAACATACTTATCTTGATTAATACTCTTTGTTGTTTGAAAGCCACACCCAAAGAATAAGGCCTGTAGAGCTGAGTACAATTTCATACACGTTCATGTCACAAAAGGGAGAAAACTGAGTGTTACTTTTAAAAAGGGCCGTCACAAAATATAATCCTTTCTTTTGAGCTAATACTCCTGAGCCACTGAGCCATTCTGTAATTCCTTCTCCAACAATGGACCGGCAGTAGTCTCAGTAAACTACCCCTGGACAGTGGTGAGCTACCTTGCTCACATAAGAACACTTCATCTTCACCAGTGCAGCGACAGTTTTGTTGTTCCAGGGCTGGAGGACTTGCACAGCCATTCTAGAAAGGCTTTTTTGTTTTTCCTAATGTCACTGTGAATAAGCTCATTATCCATTACAATGTCTAAGGCTTTTCTGAAACCTACTGAACTTTTGGCTTCTCCTGATGTCTCAAGATTAGAATCCTCAAGATGTGGGCACCATAGCGAATATAATTTTTTCCATGCAATTGCCACAGATTTGCACGGAAATAACTGCATGAACAAATGATCAGTTAGGTCACTAATAGACTGTTTGCACCTGCAAAAACCCAGTTTGTTTTCATAACCATGGTAACTACATGGTTAACAAGTCTTTTATATGTATTTTTGGGGCGAGAAAGCCCTCAATATTCTGTGATACATCTAACCAGACAGACAAATTTGATATTATTTGGAAAGCATGATATTCGTAATATGTTAGACACTGCTACTCAAAGGCAGCCAAGACTGGGCTTCATATATCCCACCCAATAATCTTATTTTAATCGAACATTTCTGTATGCATGCAAAGTTAGTGAAAGGTGCCAAAGCAGAAGTGCACAAGACCAATGTTTCCTATTTCTAGGAGTAATACAGCAGCTGTGGAACCTTTCTCCACACTTCCATGCCAATTTGTCTCATCTCCAGGCTCATTGCTGAACTCAGCCATGTTGCTGATCTAACCGAACTGATGCACATCCAAGTGACAATTTGCCCATGCAGCTAGGGGATGTATGTATACACCCTGCATGCAGTTACACATTCATTAATGCAAAAGGTTAATTTGAAAGAAAAATTTTAAATCATTTATTGCAGCCAGTGGGGACCAAGTTTTAGGTGGTGATTCATCAAGTTCCCATTTAGTTTTATGGACTTGCCTATATTTCCTTTTCATTTGGCTTTGCTAGGTTTTTGTGTGCCATGGCAAATATTTGATAGCTTGCTCAGCAGGGTCTGTGCTCTGCAGAGCTTACACAGTGCTACCTATTATTAATTGGTTTCAAAATGCATTCTTCTATAACCTAAACTAAGATGTAACTATTATACCTGTCACCTCAAAGTATGTGGAAATAAAATACTTGCAGTTAGTTCACAAAATCTTTGTAACTTTGTGTAAGGCCTTTGAGTTTTAAACAAGATTATGTAAAAATAGTTATACATGTGTAAGCAGATCTGATTGTCCCAAGGCACCTGCCCCTTATATTCACTCCATATACCTAATATACAGTGGTACAGAGAGTTCTGAAGAAAGAGGACAAAATGTTTAGTAGAAAGTACACTTTATGCTGTTATAAAGAGCACATTTAATCCATTAATCTTGAGACATCTTGTGAGTGCACTGTAAAGTCCTAACAATAAGAGACTCAAAAAAAGGAGAAAGTCATGCAAGAAACATTGCTGAGCAGTTAACTTTCTGATAAAGGTGCCAGAAATGACTGATGACACCTTCTGATTCTGTTAGCTGAATGATCTCATGATGAGGAAGTTCAAATAAGTTCCTCAGGAAAGCATATGACTGAGCTCTTGTAGAAAGTGTGAATCCAAGCTTTGCTTACAAGAAAGGACTGGAAGAGAAACATTGTCACTAAATGGAGAAGATTGCAGCAAGCTGCATCTGTGGTATATAGTCGTTAGTAGTAGCTATCCATACATCTGATACTGGAGACATCTTTGTTGAAGATCTGTTCCTGTACGCATAAACAAAATTTTCATCAGATTTTTACTTTATTGCTCTTTTAAATACTGATCTAAGAGTTCTAGCTATAGCTTATTTATTTTTAAATTTATTACAATCAGAGTTTCTTCAGAAAACAGCATTTTTGAACATGTAGCATGTATGTGTGATAGCAGGAGCAAAGTGTAATTGTCTGCTGCATTTAATTCTCATGTGCACTGAATGTTTTTCTTTGAAAATTCCAAAGAATCACTTTAAAATACTTTTAAAAGCTTAAAAATCTGATGTAAACAACTTCTCTGCAGTTCATTTAGTCAAAAAGTCAACTGATCTTGACATCTTTACTTTACAAAAGTAAAATAAACTAGACATTCTAAAAGAAGCAGAAAAAAATAGCAATACAGTTCAATAAATTATTTCTTATTTATAAATGGAACCATATGTATGGTCACCCTTTAAAATTTTGCCAGCTGCCTTAGATAGCTAACTTAATAACAGCATTTGTGAATCGTAAATAGTCCCTGTAGTAAATTTGGAGCCATTTAAGAAACACTGCAGCTAAGCAGAGATCAGCACATACTGAAAACAGTGTGATCCTTTCCCCTGAATCCTGGAGGGTTTGCATTGGGCCCTTGCTGAATTAAATCTTTTCCCATGATAAAGTTTTCAGGTTTCAAACATACCTTAGAAAGGTATTCCTCTGTTCCCAATGTCTGTAATTCAAATCCAATCTCACTAAAAATCAGTGACTGCATGCCTATGAGAACCAGGCTTCAGGCCTGGATATTTTAAGTGCATTATTGAGTGAACCTTCGTAGAGGTTTGTGAATAGAGAAGACACCTGACAAGACCAGATACTGCACTGTGTACTACACATACACTGTAGCTTACCACTTTCTTCTAGTCAAGATGTTCTCACTGACTATTACAGCAAGGTACAGGTTCTAATGGACAATTCCAGTGGGAGCCAAGCTCTGCAGGTTCATATCCCAGTTAGCCAATTTATTATTTAATGCACAGAAGAAAAAAGTGAAAGACAGAACAAATGATCTGTGCATTTACTATTTTTCATTTTCAGGGCTGGAGAAGAGGAGGACACAGGCAGCAGCATTTGAGGACAAAGGGTGATATTCCAGCCCTGCATATTGTGAGCAAACCCTACTCCACTCACAGCTTGCTGCAAAGTGAACTGCTGCAGTTCCCACAAAATATACTTAATTTGGTCGTGCAGCCCACTGACCTTGCTACTAGTAAGAACAACAACAGTAGCGTCAGTCATACTCTGGGAACTAGAAAAGCTAATACATTCTCAGTGCCTCAACACATCCCACTGTGGGCATAAACACACGTACCCACATACATTTCAACATAGCCTGAACCAAAACCGTTTAAAGCTCATGAGTCAGTGTGTAGTAAATGTGGGTATACAAATATACTCATACATGTACACACACTCATTAAAAATTTGGAAAAGTTACTGTGCTACTGTAAATATGAAAGTACAGATTCCTTCCCCACCTCTTCACACTATTTCCCTCAAAAAGTGTTTTTAATCCTCACTATATCAGTGCTTTCCTGGCTGCCAAGCTAATGTTTGTGAGGACAATCAATGGTAAATCAGCAGCAAGACATTTTGAGGGTATTGCTGGCTGAACTGGAGGTTGCAGGAAACTCATTTGAAGCCATCAGCGGGAAGACTGTCATGGACACCTCTTCCCACCAGGCTACACAGCAGTAGCAAAGCAATTGCTATAGAAGTCACCAGGTTTCATTTCTCTGTTCATCTTGTCTTCACAACCTTGAATCCTGGCACCACTTCCTTGATAAGATATGGATAGGAAGCTGATGAAAACTGTGGAAGATGTATTGTTTTGTCTTTAATTTGTATCCCTTTGTCTTCAGTTTGTATCTCTTCTGACTAGATCAGTCCATGCATGATGGAGATGGGAGGCACAAACAAGACCTGAAGTTTCTGCCAGTGTAGTAGAACAGGCTGAACACAGTCGAATTCAGGCCTCTGCTAGGTTTCACTGACAAATCTAATTAATTTCATGAGGCTTAGTGTGTGTTGATTATGATTTCTGAGTTCCCCAGAAATCATCCAATTAAAAATTGGATTGATGACAAGACCCAGTCTCCTCATAGGATGTGGGAACATTTTATTTGAGATCAGTCAACCATATTTTCCTCTTTCTCTTGCTCACAAAGAAAAGTGATTTTCATATACTCTGGGACTTTCAAGTACCTCTGAATCAGAAAAAAAAAGCCCTTGGAAATATAACACAGAGATTTTAATGAGATGGTGATGTTTTAAGGTGAATACAAATACACTGAAGGGGTATTTTTGCTGCTGCCAATATGTGGCCAAAAAAAATGATGATGACGTAATATATACTTCATCCTCAAGTATACCCATTTCATCAAATTTGAACCAAAGGACAAACATCACCCAGATAGATAGGGAACAAAGCGGGACAACTGCAGGCTGTGAGTTGTAAGTAATTGTGGCCATTATCAGTAGTAGCTGGACAAACAGTTTACTAAGTTATCAGGTCTCTGACACCAACAAAATTTCTTCCACAGAGTCTTCTGAGATTCCTCTATTCCTCTAAGAGTAATTTGAAGTTTTATGGATTTATAGTTCTGGATGGGAGCATTTAGATCCCACAAGCTATTGCTTATTGATGAAAAGGGGACATACTGAAAAAAATCACATAGATGAAACATCTGCTTAGAGAAAAACATGCTGTTATATTGCTAATTTGTCATCCCATTACACTGCAGCAACACAACAAATGCTGACACATCACAAAATGAGAGTAACACAATAAGACATGCGCACAAGTGGAGTTAGGAAGGACAATATACTTCATGTCAGATTAGGTACCTGATGGCAAATCTAACAGTCTGTAGCTAGTCCAGCTGTTTTGGATGATTTATACAGCTGATATAAAGCTATTTATTTATGTTTGTATCAATGGATAATTCATGGCAGGTCTCTTGAATAATTTAGTTTAGGAGCTTTTTAATGTTCTTTTGCATTTCATTTCTCTCCTAAAGTAATATTTAAAAATACTAAGCTATTCTGAATAAGATGAGGGAAAATTCTGAAAATTCCTTATCTCCCACAGCTTCAAAGTAACATTCTGTTGCAGGAATAAAGGTATGTAAATGCCAAATTTTTTTTCCCCTTAGAGTATTCACTTCCAAGATGACTTCCATGTCATTTTTACTCAGCACATGAGACTGGAAACATTTTGGACTCCTTTCAGCTCTGCTGAGGCCAATCCAGATGTTGAGTGCAACATTTTTATTTTTTGCTTTCTATTCACTCATCACCAGGCATCAGCCAAAATCTGCCTCGCTCCTTGTGCAGACTTTCCCATCAGTACACATGAATATATAAAATACTTTAAGCAGAAACATTTAGAGATAGAGAGTTTATGTGAGAATAACTCATGAAATTATTTTTTAAATATTGCTAACCAATATTGCACCAAGTATAATTATATACAGTTGCCTTCCATTCCTCTTTACACAGGTGACATTTTCTCATTTCTCTTTTTATTTTTGATGCTTTCGCCATAGTCATTAAAAATGAAAAGAGACCAAGCAGATATTCTTACCAAAAAAAAAAAAAAAACCTAGATTTAGAGAAAGCATATAATTCTAAGGTTTACTTCTATAGTGTACAAAATATCTGTTAAGGAGTTTCCAACTAAAATAGACTTGAAAATACTCCCCCTAGATTGCATTCTAAATATGAGGGTAAAACCCGGGGGAGAGGAGTAGTAGAAAGTATTTTACCAAGCAAAATGCATTTACATATAAGGAGCTACAAGACATGCTGCCAGCTGAGATTTAAATATGTGAAATAAGCCACCCAATGACAGGCAGAAGCCTGCAAGACAAAGGAGAAGGACTTTTTTTTCCTGAGAAAAAAAGTATTTTAAGAAACTAAGAAAGAAAAGCACACACTATAATGGAGAATGTTTTTAAAAGCCTCTTTCAAATCTTCTTGGCAAGTAAAGTTTTGTTTGGTTTGGTTAAAAGCAGTGGAGCTTATGCCTTTGGCATTCAAATTTACATGCAAATAAAAATGTGCTTGTAAACTTGAATAACCACACTCTACAGTCTCAAACACTGCACCCCCAAATTTAAAAGCTGCTACTGCCAACATGCATATATTTTCCTGATCTCTCCATCTGTAGTCAATTATTTGCCTTACTATGACCAAAAATTCCAGTCAGTTACAGCATACTCTCAATTATTAGACTGCAGTTCTGCTTTCTAAAAATTCTATTTTTTTATCTTCTTCCCAATTCCATATCAAATCAGTCTAATTATGTCTAATTATGGCTTTTCAATCAATTTGCAAAGCTTTGCAAACCCACACTGTATTCTGAGAGTGAAGCTAAACTTTCTTCATTCCACTGAACTTACTCAGCAAAGAAAGCTGAAGACCAATGTAACTCTTCATTTATACCTGTCAGCCCCACTGGCTTCAAATTATACTTTCTGCAACCTATGTATTCATGAGTATTTCAATGAATTATTATTGATGTAGTTGATCAGAACGTCTTAAACAGTCTTGAGAATGCACAAGAAGAAATAGACCCTTTTCCTTTTCCTAGACCCTTCCTCTCTCTCCCCAGTACACTAAAGGAAATGAGCTGTTCAATAAAAAGCTTCTGTATTCCAGGTTACTTTTCAAATTACACACATATTTAAAGAACTATCCATTGTCACTTATAACTATCCTTACCAAAAGTTAAAAATAAAAGCTCTTTTCTCTACTTTTGCATCCAACTATTGCATCCTGGAGAGCCCTAATCAATGCTGGAAAAAAAACAAAAGGTAAAACTTATTTTTATTTAGCCAAATTAGAAAAAGAATAGAAATTGACTGGTCCATACCCAGCAGCCATTCCTTCAGATTCAGTCTAAGTTCCTGAGAGTAATAAAGGTTTCTACACTGTCAGAGCTTGATGCCCAGTGTCTTTCAAAACTTATATAATGATTGTTAAAAACAGATATATAGAGAAATACCTACAGGGAAATACATACAGAGATAAGAAGAAATTCTGATAACCTTCAATTAACATTCTGCACATCACTGAGAAGTTTCTTCAGGTATAGGCTTCACCATGAGCGATTTTTTACTTGAGTTCGAACTGAATATACTGAACATCTGAATAGCTTTATTTTGTGGTAGATTTGTAGATGGCAGAAAGCCTTCTAGTACTCAGAACTGATCTCATCAGTTTTCAGACACACAGGAAAAAACAACAACAAAAAAGACACAAAATGGACCCAAAATATTGCCCTGAAGAGATACCAGAGCTTGTCACCAAAGTGATGGCATACTTCTGACAAGAACCAGTTGGTAGTGACATAAGCTATACTTTCCTAGGCCTGCCTTGGGACGTTTACACATCCCTAGATGCTGGGCCTATAGAGGAAGTCAATGAATTGACAATGGCATAAGAATAAATGTAATCAGGGTCAATACATTGGAGGCTTCTGGCATTTTTACAACATTTACTACTATTCCTATAGTATGTCTGATTGCAAGTGACAGCAAGTGGCATTATCATAAATGTCAGCTGCATTATTTTTTCCAGTTTCACCCCCTTAATCTTAAGGAAAGCAGAGCCATGAAGATGTTGGAAAAGAGACAGAGTATTTCATTTATCCTGTTGGCCTGATTATATGGTCATATGATCACTTGTAGCATTCCACTGTCATGAAACGGAAAAAGAAACATTAAACCTGCTGAGTTGCTCTCGTAAGATTTATCAGAATTTTCAGATTTGTCAGAATTGCTAGCAGAATAAGGGAAACAGAGCTGGTTACTAGATTTCTTTAATGCATTTGCTTCAAAGTGGACTTGTGTGTGTGTACATGTGTTTATGTCTGTGTATGTGTATGCACACATGCATGCATGTGTGTGCATCCATCCTGATGCAGTATACTGAAAGGCTTACAAGAGATTACACAGTGATGTAATGGGATATCAAGGCTTTATCTGTGTGTGTTAATTATATGGGTCATTCTGATCACAGCTGATAAAATATCTCTACCATGCCATGTTATACTGTATGATATATATATAGCAGGTTTTACAGAAAAGATATTTCAAAAAAATGGACATCTTTGAATTCTAATATTTCTTTCAGCTATCTTTTTTCACTCAAGAAAAAAATATATAAATTAAAAAAAAAGTAGTAATGATGTCTCTTTTATAGAAGTTGTAGTACAATATCAGAACTGTATATTCACAGTATGACAAATTGTACCTGGAAACATCAAAAGAAACCGAGTTGCCTGACAACACTGTTGAAACCCTATAGCCAAACCAGCAATAGTGAGGCCAGAGTATGCAAAACTAGTGACATTTCTACCTTTGTACTCAGTGCCATTGTTCATTGCCATTCCCAGCTGTTTTCTGGAACCAGCATTAATGCTGATCACCCCCTCCAGATCTACTAGAGAAGAAAGAGGATTCACAGGACAGAGAGACTGATGATCTTTTCTTTATTTTCATCAGAATGGTCTTTTCTTATTCTCATGTGTTCACATTCTATGTAAGAGGAGCTTCAGGAATAAAAGTATAACATCAATGGCACATAGACTTTAGAGAGAATAGTATTAGACAGCTTATGTAGGGAATTAATTTAAGGCAAGCAAAATTAGAGTTCATAAAGCTACTAAAGATGTGTTCTTGACTGAATCTGCTTGGATATTACAGGCATTGGTTGGAAGTTAACATTTTTGACATTTACCAAACATCCTGTTAAAGCTTCTTAAGATTAGGCAGTTCATGTTACAAGCATCTTTATTTTAAAAAAAATAAAATAGTTGAGCACCAACCTTTGCCCTGAGGCACATCTGTTGAGAAAGAGACAAAAACAGGTTACATCATGTTGTTAGCTTACAATGGGGCCCTCAAAATATATATCAAAAACAAAATTGTAAGAAATCACATACTTTATTCCAGGAATACTGAGTTGGCACGCTTTTCTTCAAACAAATACAGTCAAAATTAATATAATTATGAGCAAGAGTCTTGTTTTATACCAAATACAGTTTACATTTTGAGAATACTAATACTTGGCACACATAGAAGAGCTTTCTCCATGGAAGAATTGGAGTTTGTCACAGAAAAAACTTACTAAATAACCAGTCTTATCATGGAGATAAAAATAGTCCAAAAAGAATAGAGATTGTTCTGCTACTCTCACCCAGAGGCATAATTAGGAAGGCAGACTCAATTTGCGGGGTTACTTAGCAATGTGTCCACTATTAGGTATATTGCTGAATGTTTCACTTTGGACACATCTCAGCAGCCCGCTGAAACAAGTTCCTCATCACCATGTCCCCACTCTCACGAGGTGCTTTGGCCCTTGTAGCTTGATATAGGCAGGGCACTGCAGAGGCCATTGAGAGCCTTTGATCAACACGCTCATACCTGTCGCTAATATCTACTACAGAGCCACTCCTGATCAAGGGCTGATGAAACCCTATTTTGATGAAAGTGAGAGAGTACATCCTAGCTAGCCACCTCAGAAGCACAAGGGGGCCTGCTCTACAGCCTTTGCTTCTGCAGAGCCCTCCTTGCCCCTCCAGCGGAGAGCGTGTGTACTACTCTCACCATCCACCACGTGAGCTCGGGGAGGGCGATCTAAGGAAGTCAGTGAGCAAGATGAAAGGGAAAGCATGGTCACTCATCTTGAAAGAACTCATTTCCCTTCCCATATGTATCTTCCTCAGTTCATCCATCTTCCTGCCACCTCCCATTTTGAAGTAAGACACCTTTCTTTTCTTGCTCTCCCTCTCTATCACCATCAGACTGCCTGACTGTTTCCTTCCCCCTTTCACGAAGAACATAGTGCTATGCCTAGAGAACATTTCTTCATGGAAAAAAAATACACTTTATTCTGCTGTACAATTGCCCTGTGAAGTAAGAAACTTTCCTCTTGTATAGACTATGCTCTTGTATAGATTTTAACTTTGGAGGAAATTTACAGGAAATAGTAAAATAACTGCAGGTGATATTTCTGATGACAAAGCCTTACTCTGACCAGGTTGGTTAACCTAAATTGCCATATATCATTCTGGCAATATTGAGGTTGTCTTGAAAAAAGAAACTATGCATTCTTTTATATTAGCTACTTGGTAAGTTTTGATCCAGAAAATGAACTGGGGAATTGTATCTTCAGCTGCCAGGGCCCACCTGCCCAAGTTTTTGAAAATTCAAAATGTTAAATACCTTTCTTATTCTCATGAAGTTTATCACTAGTTTCATCGGTTCAAACATCATTGTTTCAACAAAATATGGCACTTCAATGTTCTGCAAGAACCTTTTACATTAAATGAATCATGAAGTGTTACACAAACGACATTTTGTCCCATTCAACCGAAGTATTAAAAAAATTAAATGTAGGAGGCAAAATACATCTCAGACACCAGCGCTTGAAGTTAACTGAATTTCTGTGTGTCCATTTACCATCTTATTTTCTAGTGAATTGAGTGAAACAGCTAGTTCCTCAGTATATACTTGCTTTTCCTATGACTATGATGGAGAACTTCTCTTTCAAGATAAACTGTAGTTAGTTAATGATCATCACACATGCCATACAGCCCAGCCTATAATCTCAAAAATTCATATGCAAAAATCTTCAAAATCTGATGGAATTAGTTAAACAGATAAAGCAAAAAAGCTCAAAAAGAAGACTCAAGGAAAGACATGTTTGGCTTCTAGCCATAATGTTGGCCTAATTGACTCCCCCATGTTCTCCTAGAGAATCGGTGAGTAGGTTAGGTGTAGCATCCAGGTCTCCTGGTGACCTGTCTGGTGTTACTCTTGAGCTCCATTGAGCAGTGAAACGTATCCTGAGGGAGAAGGTGTATTTTGAGCTTATTTTATTTCAACAATAGCACCAATAATGCTAATGAGCAACTAAGTCTTTCTCTAAGTGAGAATGCTGATGGAAGAGCACTTCAAAGGGCATGAAGACCCGATGAAGTCATGCTTGGTGTTTTAAAGAATCTTCAGGTCCAGGTTTTTCCAAGATATTTAGTTGTGTGAAAATGCCTAAAATTCCAAAACCTAGCAGAACCTGCCAGAATATCTCCTCTCTGCAGTTTCAGGCTACCAAAAACTTATTGAAAGCCTGGCCCCCAATCACAGAATTCAAACAGTAAGGCATCAAGTAGCTTTCCAGATAGCTCAGCTACTTCTTCTGGCATAGGCACGTTCTGAAAATGTCATTCTGCAAGTTTGCCAGAAGTTTGCACTCTCGTATTCTCAGGATATTTGGTCCAAGACTTCACTCAAAACAGCTGCTCCTCTGATTCCATTTATTTTTTTTGTTGCACCATATTACATATATTAAAACAGAAGTCAGAACTCCGAAAACTTGAGGGAAAAAAAGGATTTGCTAAATAAGGCAATATTACAATAAGAAATTCCCTTCCCATAAAAATGACGCAAATTCACGAGGAAAAATTGAAATAAAAATTCAGAATGGTATTCAGTATTGCCTGAATTCCCATCTTCCTTGATATGCATGGAAACCTGTTGCTATCTGATGCCTACTTAATGACCCATGAGAAATGAATATACTGTCTTAGTTCATTTCTTACAGCATATATGAAAGTGTTACACAGCATGGCTATGACAATAGCCCTGACTTAATACCCTGGCTGGCAATATATCTACACTGCCAGCTGATTGAATTGCTGCTTAGAAATATTCAAACTAGCCTTAAACAAGAAGCATATTAAATCAGGCAATGTTTAACTACATTCTACCATGGATAGGTGCCTTACGGCTCTAAGTACCCAAGCTTCCTTGGGTATTTCCAGCCTAAGATGCAACACTACAATGGGAAAACCAGTGTCATGAAGCCACAAAGGACGAACCGCATGTATATCCTTAGAGCTAATGGTTTCAAATCAGAGCTAAGGCAATGGTAGAAAATGAGTATAAATGTTGCTTGAGCTTTTATTGTTCTGCTCCAGGGCATTTCGATCTCCCACAAAGATCCTGTGCAAAAGCTTCATGTACACAACTCATGACCTGAATTGAGAAGGTGTCATTGTGCAGCACAGTCCAGCAGGCATTTTTCTCCTACTATAAGACCATTGTGAACTTGGTAGTCTCTCAGTCTGATTCTTCAAAACTATTCCCTGCAGGTGCTTGCATGACTCAATCTGTGCTGTTCCTCTGCTAGACAAACACACCTGGTAAATGAGACTATTATTAAACTTGTGATCTCTCTTTAAGCAAGGCATTATAGTTTCAGATACTTCTTGGTTTTCCTGTATTTAGGAGAAGCTTGGCGCTACCTAAAGTCTCAGCAAGTGATATGATTTTCAGCACCCTGAGCTTATGTGATGATGGACAATCAGTTTGTAAGCCTAGGAAGCAATGGGGGAGCTTGTTTGCTTAGCCTGAATCTCTAGGGTACATTCACTGCTGTTCTAATGTAAATGTTTATGAGGGATGCAATAAAATATTAAACTAAATTAATAATTGATATTTACTTTATAATAGCTCAGATCTTTGCTTGTTTGAATAAAATCCATTATTTACAATATTCTACTTAACTAGGAGTGATTTCTCTTTGTTCATGCTACTTTCTAATTACTTGTTCCATCTGACACATTTTCCAGAGCCATACTGAGATGGTTATTGCATATCAGTGTTTAAGCACTTAGTATCTGTATTCCAGATACTTCACCAGAAGAAGAACTTCTCAAATATATTTGTTGTACAGTAGATGATCATTTACTCTCATGGATTTTTGACATACACAATCATTATCAAGAAGTAGGTATATTAATTAAACTGAATGATGAAAAAAGATCCACAAAATGCTGTATCTAACACCCAGCTTGAATTCAATTCACTGTTTATATACTAAAAATGTTCTATGCATGAATATTCAAATGATCATTTCATACATAAGTCCACAAATCTTAAAACCTTCATACCCAAAATGCATTATACAGAAAAAAAACTCATTCATCTGTTAAAATACTTCAGTCATCCAATTAGAGAGTAAAAACTGAACCTCATGATTAATCACAAAGCCTCAAAAAGCAAGCACTTAAAATTGACAGTCTACAAACAGCGTGTAGCTTGAAAATTATACAACGAAAATATCTGGAACGTATTTACAAATTCCAAGTACAGGTAATGCAAACGATTCACTTCCATTCCAATTAATTGTGTAATTAGTTCAATTAGTACAGTCCAATCTCACACATCAGTTCCACTTACATATCAACAACCTCCTAGCATACTGCTAAGCTCAGTATACATTCATGTTTTGTACATACTTACGTAATTACTGAATGTGCAGTGAAGAAGGAATTCCATTTCCCTGCTAAGTTCAGGCGTGCCCCATGGATCAACTTTCACAACCTATCTCTTAACACTGCGGTGTGAGAAATACCAGAAAGGAAGAGAAGATATGCTGAACATGAGCAGCTGCCAGAAATTCCACCATCAAATTATACTGTGAATCTCCCTTGCAAAACTAAAGGAGACTGTTGTAATACTGTTGGAATAAACATGACATAAATTCAGACAAAATACTTTTTGCAAATTAAGTGCCAAAAGTCTCATCCTGGAGACGTCATAGATACAACTGTGGTTCAGTTGAAAAGTGGGTTGCATGCACTTAGTACTACACTTGGGATTTGGCCTAGGCCACATTTGCATGGGTGGGTTTTTTTTCCCTTTGCAGTATCATTTGATGTATGCGATTGTAACATACAATTATTATATGTTTTAAATTAAATTAATACAAGTAAATTTATTTCCTGTCTAATGTTCTGAGACGGAAAAGAGTTATTTCTAAGAGCAACAGCTTCTGTACCTGCAGAGGACATAGCACACAACTTTCCAATACATCCGAGATTAAAACAATGCTTATTCAGGCTGAAAGTGACGACTTTGCTAGTTCTAAAATACAGTATTTCAAAACAAAATGTACCTATATACTAGTCACATTGTTTAAGAGAGATATTATTCAATGCACAGTTAAGGTAGCTATTGAGCAAAGTCCTAAAGACTAATCCAGTTCTGTTTGAAGATTGTTATCCTTAATAACTATGCATTCATTCATTCATGGAACATGACCATGGATGGCTTCAGGCTTTTCAGGGAGGACAGGCCAGCTAGGCGAGGTGACGGAGTTGCTCTTTCCATGAGAGAGCAACTGGAATGAATGGAGCTCCACGTAGGGGAGGACAAAGCACGGGTCGAGAGCCTGTGAGTGAGGATTAAAGGGCAGGACAACAGGGACAATACTGTCATGGGAGTTTACTACAGGCCTCCTGACCAGGAAGAAGAAGTGGATTAGGCCTTCTACAGGTAACTGCAAGAAGCCTCACGATCACAGGTCCTGGTCCTTATGGGGGACTTCAACCACCCTGATGTCTGCTGGGATAATCACACAACTAGGAGCAGGCAGTCCAGGAGGTTCCTGCAGAACATTGCAGATGACTTCTTGATGCAGGTGGTTGATGAGCCAACAAGGGGAGGGGCACTGCTAGACCTGATACTAACGAACAGGGATGGTCTACTGGGAAATGTGAAGGTTGGGGGCAGTCTTGGCTGCAGTGAACATGAGATGATGGAATTCACGATTCTGCGAGGAGGAAGTTGGGTGAGAAGTAGGATTGCAACTCTGGTCTTTAAAAGAACTAACTTTGACCTCTTCAGGGAGCTCCTGGGCAAGGGTCCTAGAAGGAAGCGGGGTCCAGGAGAGTTGGCTACTATTCAAGCACCACTTTTTCCAAGCTCAGCATTAGTGCATTCCTATAGGAAAGAAGTTGGGTAAGGCAAGCAGGAGACCTGTGTGGATGGGTAAGTTGCTGTTGGTAAATTCAATGAGAAAAAGAGCATGCACATGAAGTGGAAGAAGGGCCAGGCCACATGGGAAGAATATAGGAACATTGTCAGGGAATACAGGGAAGCAACGAGGAAGGCCAAGGCCTGTTTGGAATTTTTGAAGACTAGGGAAAACGTTAGTCTGCTGCTGAATGGGAGGCTGCCTTGGTGACAGAGGACACAGAGAAAGTAGAGTTACTAAAAGCCTTCTTTGCTTCTGTCTTTACTGCTAAGGTCAGCCCCTATGTGCTGAGCCTGGGCACAAGAGAGAGGGAGCACTTTCCGATGGTCAAGGAGAATTGGGTTAGGGATTATTTAGGCAAATTGGACATCCATACAGCTATGGGCCTGGATGGGATGCACCCAAGAGTGCTGAGGGAGCTCATGTTGGTTATTGCTCAGCCACTCTCCATCATCTTCAAAAGGTCATGGAGAGCAGGAGGAGGACTGGAAAAAAGCCAACGTCACTCCAGTCTTCAAAAATTGCAAGAGGGAGGAGCTGGGAAACTACAGGCCAGTCAACCTCACCTCCGTCTCTGGAAAGGTGATGGAGCAGCTCATCCTAGAGACCATCTCTAGGTACATCAAAGAAAAGAAGATAATCAGGAGTAGTCAGCATGGACTCACCAAGGGGAAGTTGTATCTGACGAACCTGATAGCCTTCTACAATGAGGTGACCGGCTGGATGGATGATGGGAGAGCTGTGGATGTTGTCTACCTTGGTGCAGTTCTGAACTCCGCAATACAAGAGGGACATTGAGCTTCTAGAAAGGGTCCAGCGCAGAACCGCAAAGATGATTAAGGGCCTGGAGCATCTATCGTATGAGGAAAGACTAAGCGAGCTGGACTCTGTACCATGTGCCCTGGGCGCCCCTGCTTGAGCAGAGGGGTTGGACTAGATGATCTTTAGAGGTCCCTTCCAACCTTAAGCATTCTGTGATTCTGTAATAAATACACGGAAAAACTTAAAGTCATAGAGCAAGTAGCAAAATAATATTAGAACTAAGAAACAAGTTGTTTCCAAACCTGCACTCCAGCCCTACACTATTTTCCACATACATAAAAGAGCTTTAAGATAAGACTGATAGGACTTTAGACATTAATGATGCAAACGTGTGAAGTACTAGTCGAAGTCCCTTATCAGGATGCTTTTACAATCCATTGAGGGAAATAGGAACTTTTAAAGCATGAATCATATCCAAAGGTAAGCATGCACACAGGCCAGATGAATTGCCCTCTGAGATGATCTGTCCCTTTCCACAAATTTCAAGATTTTGCAATGTCTACATTGCAAAAAATCTAGATGAGATGAACACTACTCATAAGATTGCATTTATAATTAAAAAGAAAACAAAAGTCCTCAAGAAAAAGAAAAACCACATATTATGTGTCCCTGTGTAGCAGCTTAACCAAATATTAAATCAAAGTGAACAACCAAAGATGTTTAAAAAAATGGAAATAAACAGATGCTAAGTAGTACAATGCTATCAATACTTCAGTATAAGCCCAAATAATGTTGTCTCTTCAGAGAAAACCAAACCAAACAGCATCACAGATCACATTTATAACTGTGTTTTCACTGCAGCAGGGAAGAATGTTTCAGCTGAATGAGACCATACCAAAGCCTTTAATACAAAGTCCAGACAATCTGAACCTTTGTAATTTTTTTCATGTGTTTCTGAATTTTTCCTTTTGGGATAGTGCCAGGATCAAAAGCATCAGATGACCAAAGTTTTTTTAATGATATTTGCAGCCTGGGTGCAACCAGAAATTCACAAAAGCTTAACAAACCTTGACACCAAGTAGATTTCAGGGTTATTTTTTTCTAGAGAAAAAGAATTGTAAGAAATTCTGATAATATCCTAATTTGCATGTGAAAATTGGAGTAATTACTATACTGCTCCAGACAGGAGGGTCCTTACAACTATATGAAGGAGGAAAGGGATTGTTCTTTTTTTTCTTCTGAGTAGTATACACACTCTCCTAGGCAGCAGTATGGAGGCTATGATGCTGGAAACACCTATAAACACCACTTTCTAGAAACATGAAAATCCTTCCATCTTCCAAGCACAAAAGACCCTATCTACACTATGCAATATATCTTTCAAGTCAAGCTTTCTGAAGCTTCCCCGTGTGTCGTCACACACATTATGATTCATTTTTTTGCTTCTTTAAATTCTTGACTTCTTAAATGCCCAGGTATTGCATTTTTACTGCTGCATTTTGCAGCCCACCATCCTTCAGGGAGGCTTGACATGGATTGCCCCAGAGTGCAGTTAAAAGGGGCCACAGGAACAGCGGTTGTACAGCCGTGCTATCTTCACAAACCAGCTTTCCTGGAATTGTAAACAAGAGCTTGCTGAGGATTTATTAAGGGGATGTGCAGAGTAAACAAAAGCCTACAAGGATGTGTCAGGTTACACTACCTGTGAGCAGTAGCTCGCAGGGCATTTTGAAGGAACCCACTGAATTTGTGAAATATTGCAAGCCTCGCAGAAATCACACAATGATGAGGGATTAAGAGGATACTGTATAAAATCTCAGTAAATCATTCTGCACCCCCGCATGGATATAGTGTGGTTAGCGATATCTGAATTTTTATGTATACCACTTTAAAATGACTAGTTGTAAACATGACTATAACTAAAAGGATTAACATTCCTTAGATATTTCACCTAAATCAACTACTCCAAAGGAGGCATTTAGCCCAAACATTTGTCATGTCTTCAACTTTCCTCAATGGCACAACACTCTAAGGGGAAAAAAAGGAAAGGTACATTTTAAAATTTGTAGGTGAATTTAATGTTTATGAAAGTGAAGGATTTACAATCCTAACTAGGGCTGAGCACAGTGCATTACACAAATTTACATTCACAGAAAATGGCATGTTATTCTGCTCTATTGAAAGACCCTGTCTCCTTTGTCCTTTCTCAGTATCCTTTGTTAAAGAATCATGAAAACCTAGAAAATAGGGTTCAAGAGATCTTCATGTTTTATTCACACTTAGTGAAAGCACAGTGAAGAAGGGACTACATTTCTCTTTATCACACTTTCTAAATCAAGGTGTGCCTCACAGATCAGCCTTCACAGATTTGCATATTCCTTCATTTGCTTTACCAAGAAAGAAGTTTCAAAAATGAAATCCATGTTAGGGAACATGTGGAGGTCTTGCCCTGAAAATATCAAAAAAAAATTACATCTCAGACCTCCACAGCACTTAGGCTGACCTGAATAAAATAATTTCAGACCATATCCTGGGAAATGTCCCCAGCTGTGACCCATAGCAAGTTTTTGACATAACCTATGTCCATTCTATGGGATCCAGGAGCACTTCTCAGTCTTGGTGACAGTCATTCCCCACAACACACATCCTCGCATATCCAGATCCACATGTAGAAATACCACTCTGAAAGAAAAGGCATGCCAAAGTGAATGTCATTGGCTTCCACTGGGAAAAGACGACAAAGAATACTGATGGATTTGGAAATAAGGGCTAGAGAATCAAATCTTATTTATTTATGAACCAAAAAATGAAAAGACCAGCAGAAAAACTTCCACGTATTTGTACCACGTTTCCTTGAACTCAAGATACCCTTAAATCTAAGGAAACAGTTAAAACTTTGGTCCACTTCTGCTTCTGCTAGCAGGGAGGCCACTCAGAAACCCTTGTTAATTTTAGAAGGGATCTATATGCCATAAAGGAATAATCGGCCCTAGCCAAAAAGTGCAAGAAAGGATTTTTTTTTTATCATTTTTCCTCGTTTCTTTTACCTCTGATAACAAGCACTATGCAACTGACTACACAAAACTGCCAGTGTTGTGATCCAGACATAATAGTGGCAAAGAGTTAATCAGAAACCACCCTAAAATAAACCCTGCACAGTATTCTTTTCCCCTTAAAAGCCTATCTTGGCACGAGTTTTCCTTTTTGAAATGCCCATTTTCATATTTTACTAGGAACTTTTCTCACGTATGGTATGAATATGCCTGACATAAATAAAACATAAAAAGCAGTAACACTCTTTTCTTAGTTCTCAGGGAATTACTATGACTTTCCCTTCCTCCACCCTGCCTCTCTCTTCTCAGTTTTAGTGATGTCCTTCTCAGAAAACTAGAGAGTACCAAAAATATGCCTGTTGCCATACACTTTTGCTGTGGGGTGAATGACTCAAGGGACCACATGAGTTGTGCCCCAGGATCCAACCAACTGTGCCTGGGTTGGATCCTGGGGCACAGAGAAGACTAATGGAGAAGGAAAAGAAATGGGGGGAGGAAGGGGTAGGTGCCTCAATGTGGAGGCACTCAGTAAGTTTTTAAACTTAGATCCATTCTGTCAATATTTACTGGGAGTAAAGATCTGAGGAAGAAGGACTATTTGGCCAAAACTCAGCTTTGAAAAGGACCCCAGCTATATTGCAGGACATCCTAATGCAGCAATGCCTTCAGTCCCAACCTAGGCCTTAGACCTTCTCCACAGTGCTCTACTAGGAGAGGTTAGACATCCTTCTCTATCATAAGCCAAACGAATTGCTGGGCACCAGCCACAGATGTGACACAGTTCCCAAAGTGTCCACGGAGGTAAATTTGATATTTTTTCTGAATTTTACTAGATTCTCTGCTATGCTCATACTTTAGGACTGTTATATATCACTGAATCACCTCTTGAGGGCCTTTAGGAGAATAAGTATCCTTTTGATAAACGGCAAGAAGAGCAGTCAGTGGTTCTGACCTGGAAGAGACCACTCCACACAATCAGGTAGCACAAGCCTCACAGGAAAGAAAACCAAGTCCACATCTATACATCAGTTGTAAAATGATACTTGAAATAACAAAGCATTTATTTAAATTTACATCCTTTGAACAAAAGGCAACCTCACCTATTTTTCCTTCTCAGATAGGGCATTGACAGTTTTTTTTTTATTTTATTCAGTTCACTTGAGACTTTAAAATAACAGTTAAACTTTATGCTGTTAAATTCCCAGAGATCATTTTTATGTGGCCAAAGAAAGGCCTGGACACCAGAGATTTTAAGAAAACACAGTGGTGTTTATTTGATTTTCTTGTTACATAAATGGATTTTATGTACTGGAAAAGTAGCTAATCTTGATAGATGCGCATGTGGTAATACAGCTGATGGTTACTGAAGCCAGACAATGTGAGCTTTCTCTTTCCAAACGTCTTACTGAGGAACTGTGCTGATACTTAAGTAAATAAAATGACAAAAAGAAAAGGAATAGAAACATAGAGCTGATTAAGATCAAATTAAAAATAAATCAACAGCAAGTCCTACTGAAATGCAACTCCAGAAGCTGCGGCAGTGTCACTACATAATACAGATGAAGAAAAATGCATTGATCTCTATACACAAACATAAAAATCATTTCCTCATCTAGACACAAACATAACGATTATTTCTTCATATACATCATTTCGGCATTTTAGAGGACACTTATTTGGAATGGTTAAATTGATTCAGCTCATCGGATCATCACATGGCAGTTTCCAAAAAAAACTGGTGAAGTTTTTCAAAGAGGCCCCATATACAACAAAGTAATGTGAAATCTCTTTCTCTCTCTATTTTATCACTCTAAGTTTCAAATATATTAACTCTGTATGTGTTATTTGGATATCTAACCAGAGTATATCACCTCTTTCCCCACTTTTTTATATCTGTGTTTTTTTTCTGAAACTACTCAGAAAAAAAAAAGTCATCTAATTTATTTCCACTCTTAAAGTATGCAGGGTACTATATACCCCCAAATCAAGAAAAAAAAAGTGTGGAGCTAACTTCCTGACACATATTCATCTACACAGAGGAAAATGGACCAAAATTGTATCTTAAACAGACAATATCCTCTATGTTCAAGGTAGAAAGAGAGGTCCATTCCACAATTATGTCAGTTGCTCTATTTTGCATGTTTTACCACATTATCAGGCAGACCACTCTCACAGGGCCTAGCAATCCAGTCATGTCCTAGATCCTCTCTATTATCATTCTGGCCAAAGAGGGTAGGAATTTGCATAGAAATGAGTTAAGAGCAAAGGTTGCAAGTGAGAAGCATTAGGAGTAGATACCACAAATAAAATCTGAGCAGATGTGGCTGGCCTACACTAGCAGTGAATCTGTAAACAAAAGGTATATCAATGCTGTGCCTGCTCATGAAGGCTTCTGTTCAAGAGGTATTGACAAAAGTCTGTATCCTATCAATTTAAAGTCTCTTTATTCTTCATGGGCTGTTTAAAAGGATACATTTGTGAATAAGTACAGCATTATGCAGAAAAATTGTAAGGAAAAACCAAAATACTGTTTTTTTTTATTATTTCTTTGCATTGTGATACCCTGTAACCTTTGCCATAAAAGTCCTGTACCCCAAATATCCACTCTATTCTGATATTGCTGCAAGACTTATTCATGATATTTATATACAACATGAAATTTTGATTTTGAAAACTTTTAAGTGTGCACTTTATTTGAAACACCTAGATCCACAAAAATCAGTAGGACTAATTCTCTTCAATCTTTCTCTTGAATATCAGAGCACACTGGAGCTTTAAGGTAACTTGTTTGGGTAGTGGCAGCTGCCACACAGATTTCAGTGCTGGCTCATTTCCAATTCTGATGCTGTGACTGTAACATAGCTTATGTCCCTGAGGTTATCTCCTATTCCTTTTGGAAAATGCAATAGGAACTTGAACTTCCACCTCATTGTTACCAGAGATGTTCATTTAATTATAGAAATTAGAGACTGAAATAGCCTATTAGGTCATCTTATTCTGCAGAAAGATATTACAACAGTCCTGGCCTCTAAAAGAGCACTGCAAATGTCAGCAAGAAGCGTAAGCACAAGCATTTTCCTTAAATACCTGACTACTTTTCCCCCTCTTAATATCTTTATTTTAAGAAATAAAAATGAGTAGCCAAATTAAATTCCATACAAAGTATGCATTTAATAGTATGGGAGGCTAATAATGTACATGGGCACAACAATAAATGACAGGTTTGTTGCTCCTTCTTTGTTGATTATGAAAGACATTAAAAGCAAGATTGGGAACAGAAGAGAAAATAGGAACAGCAGTAGGAATGTCAAAAAATATATAGTTTGATGTGGAATGGCAACCTGAAGAGAATACAGTTGTGTATTATTGAGTTATCGCTCAAGCAAAAGGGTCTGTGTTCAGATTGATGTAGTTGCAGGATTGATTTCATAGGTTATTTCAGGTTTGGATACAGATACAGCAGTTACTCAAGTGAAAAATGAATTATGGGCAAGCTGACAAGAATGCACTGCTCCTGAACTTCAGTGAAGAGGTTTTCAGCCCATGGGCTGCAAGTCGTCTGAGGCCTACTGAGTTGGTTCATCAGCCACACCTCCTCATCAAAAACTGAGCTGCAACAAGCTGCATGTGCCAAACGAATTATGCTGGCAACTGCAGCAACCTTTTCCTGGCCTTCACCTTTCCTGAGGAGCGAACGCAGTCCTTCTATCACATGGGGCTCACATTTAACCTCATGCCTGTGAAGTGGAAGCAGGAGGAAAGCACACCTCTGAGAAAACAACCCACCAGGAAAACAACGCATCCATCCCACATCCATCCTACATGTTAAATGTAAGAAACATTTAGGAAAGAGAGGAGTGCCACAAACTGGCATGAAGTACTCTGATGGTTATCTGAAAACTCCCACTGCTCCTGTTGTTAGGGCTCCCTGGGAGCAGGATTCAGTAAGAAGGGCTGTTGGTGCATAGTGGTCACTTTGTGCAAGCTTAGGAAGCGAGGCACAGCCTGCAGTGCAAAGCCCTCTCCTGGGACAGGAACGAAGTATGTGGTCTGTCCAGTCCAAGGGCACAACTTTCATACATCAGGCCTTCCTATTTCAACCTGCTAATAAATGTATGCCAGTCAAGGATGATGTTTACTTTTAATTTGAAATAATGCAGAAGAAATTGCCATTGTCTCCAGCTGTGGTACAGCTTGGTTAAACATAATACTATGATTAAAAATATAGGTCGTAAAATCATAAATATAAAATCTCTGGAAGTAAAACAAAAAGTTAAAAGTTTCAACCTTCATAAGTATCAGGATGCTTTGATCAGGTCCTGTTTGTGATTGTGATAATTACATAGGTGAGTATGTCAGTGTAAACATTTGAAAAACAAAGAACATCAAAGCATCTAAGAAGTCCTGCTTGTTTTTTGTTGTTGTTTTTGGTTTTGGTTTTGTTTTAGAAGTGTCCTTGAAAATATTCCAGATGGTAACAACCTATCTGTCAAATGGCTAACTAAATGTCTGAGATAATTATAACAAAAGTCAAAGCTACAGCACAAATATTAATGGCACAGAATTCAAAGGAAATAGCCTTGTAGGAAACAAACAAACCCCCCTGCTGTTATGTTACACACAACTTGATTAACTACTGGTCCAAATCATGATACATGTGGATAATTTTGATCATTATATTGTAATTTGTAAAAAAATGCAACTAAAAATATTCAAAGAAATGAAGCAGTTATAGAAATAACAAGTTAGTGTGAAGCATGTTACTCATTGATCAGAAGAGATATATTTTAAGTATTAGCTATCTAAATCTTTCAAATGTTTCATAATTTTTACACAATGTAGTCAGCACTCAAAGAAGTTAATGTAAGTACCATAAAGTTGTCATGAGGAGAATAGCACATCAAGTGTATAAACAAGTTGAGAGTGAAAGAAAGAGATGAAGCTGATAGGTGGGTTCCTTGAAATAAGTTTTGGGTTCAAGAGGACTTTTAAACCTAACCTTTCAGGAAGTTTTACAAGAGGGTGAGAGTCGCCGAGCATTGTTTTTTTTGGTAGGGAACATAGATACTGAAGAAATGAGACCAGTTATACAATTACTCCAATATTATGCGACTCAGAAAAGGTCAAAATGTAATTATAATAAGAAGGATGCCTTATCTGGTTTTCCATTTAAATATTGCATATTTGTTACACATCAATATGGGCTACTGAGATGACAAGCCTCTCCTTACTTTGGATTACTTGTTTGTAATCTGGACTCCTTGATCAGCCATTTTATGACTGAGAAGACAGTGTTAACTTCGACTTTAGGTCTGTGACACTTTGGGAAATGTAGTTTGGCAAATGAGTGATGTTTTGCTGGAAGGAATTGTTTCTTTGTGGTTTTGGGTTTTCGTTTTTGTTTTTCTGTGGCTGGCCAAATTAAATTATGTTGTTTTGCTGAAGGAAAGGGAATTATTTATTATTATTCTTTGCACTCAAAGTTGGTTAGCTCTGCAGGATACATAAATCTAATATGGAAAGCAGAAGAGAATAACTTTAATTAGTTTGGGTGGTTGATTATGAGCAATTTCCTCCTTTAGAGAATCCTCAGTGAACCACCCATGGGCGGCTCCTTCAAGTATATGTTAGGTATCAGAGAAAACATCAGAAAAAGCCAAAGGCTAGATATAGCATGAAAATTTAGGGTGGAAATTCTCTTTGTGCTTTTAACTAGCAAAGTATGTGGAGCAGCTTTTTGCTCTCAGATTTGCTAATATTTTTCTTCTTCAGAATAACAGAGGAAATAATGAGACAGCATAAGAAAAGTAACAAGGAATGCCCCCAAATCAAATGTAGATTAGACAAAATGAAGAAAAGTAGTTTTTGTAAGGTACTTGTACAGAAAGGTGTTGTGGGGTTGGAACTGATCTAGGCATTAGCATTTTCTCTCTTGTCATGTTTCCAGGCTTACCTCTTCTCCTGCACACAAAAAGAAAACAAGGTGCCTTGAAGATGCTAAACCAACAGTTGTCTGTTGGCTTGATTGCTAGCCTTCCCTTCTCCCCATAGCAATAGCCAGACCTTGCTTTTCCCCTCTTCCTTATTTACTCCCAGCACTTCTGCTAATTTGAAAAACAGAGGAAATGCCTGAGGCTAAGCCATAAACAGTTCATAACTGGTTTATAACCATAAGCTAGTTTGGTAGAAAAAAGGATGAATGACCATCAGGTGCCTGTACATGTTACTGGGCAAAGAGGTATCTTCACTTCTTATCTGGATAGTGGCTATATGTCCACACTCTGTTTGCACTGATTCCTCAGTCTTAAATAAGGTGATAAGGGGAAAAAAGGGTAACTGGATCCATATAGAAGGCTGGAATTTCTATAGGAAAAGTGTAGGAAGGTCTGAGGAGAAGAGAGTAATGTCCTTATTTTTTAAAGTGAGGTAGAAAAAGAGACTTGTGTGGAGGCATCGGCCGATGGTGTCACCATCAAATAGTGAATACTACATGCATTTGTTTCTAACATGATGTCATAACTGCATGTGGAGAAGGATGGTAAGATTACTGAGAAGTATTTGAGAAGGTCATTGAGATCTTGTGAACACTGCCTTAAGATGGTACTTCTTTAAATGGACATATGTCTGATTACAGAATCAGAATTTAATCTGATGGTGTAACTGTGAGAATTTCAATGACTTTCTGAAGGACATCCGCTTATTATGATCGAACTCATAAAAGTGAATGTTTTTTAAACAAATGGCCTTAACATTAGTATATTTTTCTACAAGTATAGATTAGCTTTCAGCTCTGAGTCCTTCAGTGCTTCCTTAAGTATGGGTCGAATTGGAGAAATAGCTGGATCAAATCTAAACTACAACAAACAAACAAAAAGCTCTTGGGCATCATGAAGTATGCTGCCAGCCAATGGGAATGCATCCATTTGCTAGCCTTACCTAACCAAAACCTATTATTTCAGCTGAAATCAGAAATATAAGGAAATTACACTTCAGTCATAAAACAGAAAACTGAGAACAATAAAAATCATAAGCTCATATATTAAACTGTTACTACATACTATTCAAGGAATACCAAATTTACAAACTCTTCACAAGTAGTCCAAGCCTGAAATTTGTTCACATAAAACAACTTAGCTAAGAAAAATATCATATAAACTCTCTCTGCTCATGGACAATGTGTGAACAGGAGGCCTTATGAAGAAATCTAAATGTGTGATATTACTGTCAGACAAAAAATGTACAAATACTACTATAATTAGAGGAAAACATATTTGCTAAAAATGGGGTGTTAACCAAATTCTTTAGTATTTTAATAAGTGATAATTTTTCCAGACCTATAGGTAAACAAGAAAAGCAATGTTTTTATTCCTAGAAGTAGAAATTATTGAAAATAGAAGCTGGAAGATTCTTTAACATGCCACATTGTCCATCCTTCTGTTCAAGATATTGAAATATATACTACCCTTGTATGACAAAATCATCTGATGGCATTGTCTTTCAAAGCAAAATTTTGATGCTATAATAATGGCATGACACACTGCTAAGAATTATTTATCAGTGAAAATTATGTTACAGAATATGGTTTCAAGCTTATAAGGAAAACATCAGTTTTAACATATTAGTTCACATATGACAAGCTTGTCAGTCCTGAGAGAGATTGTTAGTTATTCTCTTTGAATTTGAAAGTCTAAAAATGGAGCTGAAACTGTTAGAATAGTACCAATGCCAGCAGTATAACTGAAGTAGTCATACAGATTTTTCTAGAGAAAGGATGGGAGGCAAAAAGGGACATAGAATTTTCCCAGTCATTAAATGTATTCAGTGGATAGTTAAGAACCAGAGGCTTCTTTAAACATTCTTTAACATTAGATTGAATTTAAAATTATGAGACTGGAATGTGTTTGAACGTGTTCATTTTGTTAGGTCTTGTAGGTATCTTTTCAGTAATCTTCAGATTAAAACTGAAATATTAATAACACAGCTTCTGTTGAAGCTGTGTTTGAGAACAGTAGCGAAGTGCTCCTTGGTCAGTTGTTCTTCAGAATGCATTACCCAAACACTCAAAAACAGTATTCTGCATCAGCTATACATGAAGCAATCCTGAGTTTTATGAGAAGCTGACCAGAAGCTACTGCTGAGGTAGGTCTGAAGTTCTTTTGGTTGAAGATGCTACGTGAGCAACTGTGGAGCTTCTAAATACCTGTGTTCATCACATGTCCCATCTCCCAGCTTTCCAGGCCTCAGGCCAGCAGTCAGCATTCCAAGAAAACCACTCATATATCTAGCAGTGGCAACTTCATCGAACTAAAGTTCTCCTTCACTTGTACACATGCAAAGTGCAACACAATCTGTGGTGAGATGCAAACTCTGGACAGTTGATAAGATATGATGAAATGCATAAAAAATTGCCCTACTTGTGCTGTCCACTGAGAAAGCTAAAAAGAATTTGTATGGTAAAATCTTAAATCTATGAAAGTAATTGCTTCTGACATCTCCAACTAGGCAATAGGCTGCCCAAACAGTCCTGTTCAGTCACAAATTCTGAGGCTAATGAAGTGAGAAGAACACAGTGTAGATACAAATTAAAGCCTACTTATGATGAAGGTCTGAGTTGTTTTCTTAAGCTCCTGCGTTTGTGGAGAGGGAAAAACTAATCTGTTGCTGATAGTCACCCTTTTGTATTTTTGTATTTTTAGAACTTGCTGCAGTGTAGTGGTTAGCAGCAAGGAATGGCTGTAGGGTAATTCTAATATGCTAATGAAAGCCCACACTCCACACTTCCTTGAAGATTCTTTTTATAGATTTTGCATTGTGGAGGAAATGAACTATAAAAAATGTCCTATTTTAAAAATGATAAATCATTTACTATTTACTTACATTTTTTTCCCTATCATCTTTCTCTCTCTAGCTTATACAAATATTCACTTGACCTCCTTGGGTGCATCTTGTATGATTTTTTTTTTTTTAAGGTGAAATTTACCAGAATTATTTTCAGCCTTAAGCAACCACATTGTCATCTAAATAATCTAATAAAATTCTTTTCAAAGTTGCTGCATATGTGCAATACTACTTGTAATACATTACGTGTCAAGAATATGAACTGTGTGTGAGCAATTTAGGCATCTTTTCCTTGAGATTCTAGTTTTAGGTATTTGAGCTTAAGAAATTTGGAAGAGTTCATTGTTTGGCATAATGAATCATTGGATAAAGGACAATTTTAAAACCCACATAAATCCTTGGGATTTTCCATCAGGAGCAAATACCTGAACTTTTAAAACTGGTAATTCGTTTTATTCAAACCTTCCCAAGCACTTTCTTCCTGTTAGATATCTTGAAGGAAAAACAGCTTAAGTATGATAATCCTTTTAAAGTGAGTTAGATACCAATGTGAACACATGAAGACAAGATACATTGGTATTTAATGGTTCAGATACTCCTAGTTTGACTGGTGTCTTTTCTATATGCATGGACTTTATTTTTTTTGATCATCCCTAATAGATGTTGTTTGATTTTGTGTCATGCACCAAGGTTACACTATGGAAAAAAAAAAGCTTCTTGCATTAAATGGAGAATAATGAAATACCACGATCAGAGCAAAGTGGAAGCCCTCTTAAATTAAATAAAATTATTCAGAGTAGCTTTCTGAAACAGAAAATATTCGCTATAGTCTCCTATGGAAGAAAATACTTGTCTGTTGTGAAGTCAAAAGATAAGATATAATGACCTTGAGGTTCTTAGTGCCCTTACTGTAGTGCTATACATTATTTTTTTTCATATTATTGTGGGCATTGCCATCTTTTATGCAAATGCATTATCAGCCATTTTTCAGGCAAACTATTTACTGTACTTTTCTATCTACTTCTTTTCTTTGAAAATAAATGAAAGTTTGGAAGACAAAAGTAGTCTAACAATAATCTGAGATTGTCCATTTTCTAGCTTAAGTTAGCTGAACTCAGCAATTTACTTTATTGAAGTATGCTTTATTAAAATCTTTTGAGACACTGAAAGCATGTCAGAACCATTCTTACCAAAAAAGGGGTTGCAATAGACAGTGGTATAAATGGGTGAGAGGTTAAACATTCCTTCTCATGTCTTCCTCTACTTTCCCGGAACATCTTGCACCTCCTCTATGTGTCCCACAGACCAGAAAATGCTGATCTGTTTGAGAATCAGCTCTTCATTTTCAAGATGCTTGGGTGGCCAAGAAACTAAGATCTGTTGGAAAACAATAATGCACAACTCACTTTTGAAACACTTTTGAGTTAGATTTCGCAATGACTTACATGCTTTTTCAAATTTAATTTTCTATTTTTTGTTACCTCCCTCACTAACTTAGCCTGCTCACTCATATACTCTACCTTCTTTCTTCCATCAGCTCATTCAGTCTGCTAGGCAGGAGGCTGTTTCTCATAGGGTATCTGTCATTTCTTATATATCTGTACAATGCCTCAACTCTGCCAGGGAGCGCAGATGGTACTGTCATATAAGTGTTATAACTCAGAGGAATGTAAAAATAAAATCTAGTAAGTCTGTGTTACATATAATGATGTTTTATTTTCTTTACAAGCTCATTATACTCTAACTAAATATGTCAAAAATTAAGTGAACAGTGCTCAGATCTGCAAGGATGAAGGGATGTGACAAAAAAAACTTCTAGTCAGTGCAAATTCACTTCATGGATAAGAAGCCCAGAAGTTAGGTATGTCAGTAGAAATTTTCACTCTTGCGTATTATACAATAGAACTAAGATATATATTACATATATTCATATTCAGAAACTGTTTCTGCCGCTATTAACTAGTTGCCTCTTCTTTATTTTTCCCCTAGGTCTTGGCTACACATTCCAGCTCACCATCTCTCTCTCTTTTGTCACTCCTGTCTACATCTTCTTGCCATGTTCCACTAAAATCTTTTCCTTCTTCCTGGCTCAGCAGCCCATGTTTAGACTTCATTGAAACCACTTCCTTCTCTCCAGCTCTGTGAGTACAGCAATGGACACGGACTTAGCTCTACTGCAGCTGCTACTTAAGCTCCAACCTGTGGAATAAATTCCTGCCCCTCTCTTCCTCCAGTTCCTTAGATTAGCTCATTATTGCTGAACTACTATGCTGAGTGTTTAAAACATGCCCGTAACGATAATTTGGAGTTGATGCCTGAAAAACTACTGCTGCTGCATTCTGGAGACTTTTTCTAACATAACATGTCCTACTGGATAGTACATTAGATTGAAAGCAAGCACACTACTCTTTCTATAGCATTTAGACTAGCTATCTTTTCATTTCTCTACTTTTTAATTTCACCATTTTTACAAAAAAAAAAAGTTTGAATTCTCAGAATGAAGAACATACGACAGCTAAATTTATTTGACACCAGCTTGTAGCTACATACCTAGTAGAACAACTAAAACAATGGTTGTCACTTGATTCTGCTTTTCTGCAGTTCCAATCTTTTCAATACCTATATTAGCTTGTAAATGTGTGTTTATTTTCTGCCCATATAAATGCATATTAAAATAAACATCAATATCTTAGGACAGTTAAATTCCTGTGAGAATTCTTTTTCCCTCTGCCCCGTGACTCTGCCCAGCATGAAAACTGTTTCCAACCAAAGAATCTCAGTTGTCTAAAACAAGGAAAAACAAATTTTAGTCTCAGTGGAGAGGCCATTAGTAAGAAAAGATTTAATAAATATGTGATTTTTTTTAGCATGTTCCAGATCAGCACTATAGATACTCAGCTAAAGTATGACCTAAAGCTTATATCACTGCTTTGTTCCTTGACACATGAGTAAGTGAAGACACAGCATTTTAGCCATCTCAGGTTTTTTTTTGAATTCATGATCTTCATGTGAACTTTGATGAAATATCTGCTATTTCATGAAATGAAACCTTGTTTGAGTTTTCAGAGGAGATTTTAGTTATTCTCCAACAGTAGAGGAAAAAAAACCAGTAAAGATTACACCAGTCATAATTTGACACTTAAAGGAGATGTTCTCCAAAGGAGGAACAGCACGCATTAAGTGCTCTCCTATAATTTCTGATATCCACGGCGGCTGTCACACACTAGCTGAAACTCATAAAAATTTATCAGTGCTTGACAGCACTTGGAAAGACCAAATCCTCTGGAAATATACTTTACTGGGGAAACACAGGAAAGCTGGATTGCTTACAATGAAATGATTGAAATGACTGCCAAGAAAAATGCATGCAGGTTTCATTATAACTATTAATCTAATAGGTTAACATCGTACTCTCTATTTAAATCAGAAGCATATCTACAATTTCCCACACTTATACTGCTATTAACATTAGGTGAAGAAAGGAAAAAACAGATGAGGCATCAGGCTTAGGACTGCAAGCACAGTGTGTAACCTAGAAGCAGCAATGACCATTTTCTCCGATGTAGAATAGAAATGTAGGTTGTAGAAATGTAGAACAACCACAACCTTTCATACCTCTCTAGCCAATTTGTGTTCCATGCAATGGGCTGTATTCAGTTTTGATTCCAAACACCCCTGCACTCAGGCATTCAACCAATGACTTTCTATCCCTGTGACCCTCATGTTCCCATTCTTTGCCTATTTTTTTCCCAAAAAAGCTAAAAGAAAGATTCACACTAGAAATTTGATTCTAGGTATCAAAGGTTGATTCCAGCCCATCTCTGATGTGATTCCTCAACCACAAGAAAACAGGAATTGAATGTATTACTGCCTCCAGAAACTGCAGGCATGGGCTGCTATACTACAGATGTCTTTCTGTCTCCATACAATATCTAATTCCATGCCTGTGGTTAACGTAGTCAGTCACTGAAACTTTCCACTTTCCTGCAACAAACTTGAGTCCTTTAGTAAGTATGGCATAAAAATATCACGTGGTACAAGAAGGGACATGGAGAGTTCAAGGCTCTTGCCAATATCTGACAATCAAATATTTCCCAAATAAAATAAAAACAAGATGCTAGGAAGTACATGATGCTTCATGCTACAGAAAAGGGTTAAAAAAAAAAATCAGTTTCAATCTCAATTAGGGAAAAATTACTTCCTGACTGCAAATCCAATGGCTGGTTTAATCATGAGTTTTTGAGCAATAAGTATCAATCAGACACCTGCAAATTTAATGCCACTAACATCCCTGTCTAGCTAGATCAGTTGTCCAGAGAAAGGTAAAAGGAACTCACATAATGGATCAAAAAAAAGGAAAAATTCCTCCTAGCCCCCCAAAAGTAAGCATTGCAAGCCCTGAACCATAGGATTTGTATAATATATATACAATATATATTATACTAACCTTTTTAATTCAACTCTTTATTAACTATCTTGTCACAGATATTAACCAAATTAAAGATTTATCAAGTGAATTCACTCACAGAACATTATCAATACATTCCTGGAAATAACTTCAGAAGTGTAAACACTGAAATTCTCTTCTATGAAATAGCACTGCATTTAACATGCTTTTAACCCTATACTCCAGCACAAAAGATTGCTTTGTAAATCTCCCACCTTAACCAAGTTAGTCACTAAGGTCCTAATTGTAGTGAGATTTAAAGCCACAAAAATGTTTTGATCATAGAAGACGACAATTTTCTAAAAATATCATAGGGCCTGAATTTGTAAGATTTGAACTGCATTTGGATCAGCATAGAAAGCTAGAAAAGGAGAGTTAAGAGTCTTCAGTTTCGTGATCAAAACAGCGATAGCTGTGATGATAGTGTAAAAGTGAAGTTCCTGGGTGGCTATTTTGCATCCACCAAGAGAAACTAAGGATCTCAGATCAATTAATCTACATGGCAGGACTCTCATCCTGCACTTACTTTCTACCACTCCTATATCTTCCTAGACTCAAATACCGTAGCCTCTGTTTCATCTGTCTTCAGGATGCCCATTTCACTGAGCCTTCGGAAGAATCAAGCTGTGGTGATGTATTCATTTCAGAGTACAACTTTGCATACTGCTCGTATGTTGAGTGCATGGTTTCTCTCGAGCTCCCTAACAGTTTCCTGCAGCAATGTGACAGTGTGGTGGAAAGTGCTTGGCTTTGTGGTTTATACAGACACAATAAAGAAACTTTCAGTTTCATGGGACGAAAATACTATTGCCACTTCTTGAAGATATTTCATTTATGTTTACAGCTTCTATAGTCAGGATACATTATGCGATTAATATCAGACCCAACAACTACAAAGATGAGCCTAAACACATCTATGGTATTACTGAGCTCAATCATTTCTAGCTCAGTACATGATGAGGAAGGAGGTATGGTCAAAGAAAATAAGACATGGCACCCTAAATAGGTTTTTGCAGCTTTTTAATTAACAAGAAGACAAGAAATAGGATTCTTGTTATGTAGCGCTGGTTATTCACTATCAAATGTTTTTTTACAAATCATATTATCTACATTGAAATGGCATTGACAACCTGTGTTTTAATAAAGTCATTCAGTCACAAGCCTTTCCAGAATATTTAGAACTCAGAGTAGTCTCATGTTTTCAAAAGTGGATGCTGTCATTTCTATTTTTTTCCCGTTTCTGACAAGCATAGCAGCAAGGACAGGAGCAGCTGAAATCAGCCTAAACAAAACACAGTTAACAGGAGTCTTGCTGGTGTGTTGCAAACATACCTGGTAATGGACATGAATGTACAACCTTTCTGCCTGTGAAGGCAGCTTAAGCTTTTGATTATGAGTTATCAGGACTGTGACTAGTTTATCAATCAGATTATCTCTCAGTTTATCCCTATCAAGGATGAGACTTGCTGTCATTCCTCAGCTTAGGTTATGCCTGGCCCAAAAGTTAAGGGTTTTCAGCAGGGAACCAGGCTCTGGCACTCTGCAAAAGACTCTACTAGATTTATTAATCACCCTGATTTTCAGTTGACCTCTAGGCCATTTTTAATAACAGAGGCAGAGGTTTAGTTATTGATACTTTTATTCCCAAAGGAGTCATATTTTCTTAATATACTGTTTTAATTTATGTAAACTGCCCAGGTGCCAATGTGATGGGCAGTATAACAGATATGAAAAAACTAATTAAAGGATGAAGAGTAATTGAACGGCTTTGGTTAAATCATGATAAAAAAGAACCTGACACAATAACAGACAATTCTACAGGAGTAAGCAAGGGAGAATCTCTTTTATCAGACTTGCTTATCGCATGCAGTTCAGCATGTAGTTTAAAAGGCTTTATATACAAGATTAACTAAAAACAGTATTTAAGAGAGTGCTATTTTCTATGTCATTGTAAATCATTGTTTAGCTTTATGCATTGAAACAGCAGAGTCATTCTGAGCTGGTTATTTTCTGCTGTTTGGATTTGTACAGTAAAGGATAGATGAAAGAGAACAAAGAGGACATCTGACAAATATGACAGCCAAAATATTGCAGACAGGAAGGAAAGAAGGAAAAAAGGAAGCAGGAAAAGAAAGGGCAGAGCTATGCCAATAGTTGAGTTTTGCAGACTATATCACAGGGTAATTGGCTGTGATGTGAATTATGTTTCCCAAGCCAAATGTGAGAGTGCTTAACAGATGCAGAGGTCAATTATCTCTTAGTAGAGCTTGATACACGAAATAAGCTATTGCAATTAGAACACACTATTAAAAACTGTTAGTCATCTTAGTATTTTAAATCACTAAACTTCTTAAAAAGGTATGCACAGTATTTCCTGCGGTTGTATGCCTCACAGAGTATTCTATCTTTGGAAGAAAAAGCATAGCTAAAAATATTATTCATATGAGGTTCTTCTGCTTAGGTGGAGGCTACTAAAATAAAGAAATCTATGCTTTATTTTTAAGCATTTTATATTGTTCCCTTCTAGGTACTATATATGTTTGCTTTGTCAATAAAGAGAAACTCAGAGGCAAACAGTACTTGGAGGAAAGAAAGGTTGTAATTGGTAAAGATAATTCCAATTCTGAGTATTGACAGTCTACTAGGGTGGTGCAAATTACAGGTCACACAGACCCAAATCAGGACCGTGTTTCACTTCTTGTCATATTTAATACAACTGGAATCCAAAAGCCTTGGTCCACTTGTATATCTTTGAGGAAGTATATCATTGTAGATCATTGTTATAGTCTTATTAAAAAAAAAAAGTTAGACCTTTTTGTTTTAAACTTTTATCTATCAATGTTCTTCAGGTTCATATCAGATCTCATTTTGGACAGAAATAAGGTAAGCACTGCCTGAAAATACTGGTAAATGCTGTTTTTAAAAGATATGTACGTTAATCGATCAATATCAGTTGTGTTTTTCTTATACAGCATGTTTACTTAGAACTATAGGTATTTTTTTAAGATAATTGGCCCTAACCTCCTTACAAAGAACCTCTGCACATAGAAGTACCTTGCCCTACTATGCTAAGCGAATAACAAGGTGGGGCTATACCACAAAATAAAAATAAGATATAAGAGATGGAAAATGATGTTGCACCAAAATAAAATGTAATTTCTCAGCACTCCATTGGGTAATTGGCTTTCATTTACAGTTGCACAATAAAAGTAAGAGCTGTGGTAAGAGAAAGAAATACAATGAACAACAACTCCCTTTCCCAACCAACACCAATAAACCACAAATTGTGTTTACCATGAAGATTCTCAGCAAGACAGAATATGATGGGATTTATTTAGCTATCAGTTGAGAAATCTCTGTTGAGAAGTTCTCTGAAAAGAACTCTGTTTTACTTTCAGTAAAATATAAAATTTGTTTACCAATGTATTTCCAATTCAACAATATATTATTTTGCATACATTATTTTCTGATAAGCCAGTTTCAGGGAAAATTAAGAAATTCTGTAATGTTAAAATGCATTATTTTACCCACAATTTCAAAAATGCTAGTTTGTCGGCTAAATTTTCCACAGACTATCCCAGGTTACTGTGCTAAATATGTACTTATTAGTGCTTTTCAGTATGCAGAGAGATTCTCACAAGCAACATTACCTCTGAGATATGTATGACTGGCTGCACAAATACCTCACCCCTTAGCAAAAAGTGTGGTTCTTACAAGGTTTGGAAAATTAACTTTGAAATAAACTTGTCCTCATTTTTTTCTGCATTTCTGGAAAAATAACATTATTTCGATTATTCAGTTCTATTCGAAATCGAAGGTAAAATCATACTACCTGAAACAACTTCCTGATGTTGTTCCACTTCATAGTAGAATTTCAGACACTTACTGAACATGTTTCATATGATTCTCTTATTCAGACATTTATATTTAGACTATATAAACTGGCTGGCTGGTTGCTTAGTTGTTTCCATGGCTAGGCCTTTCAGATTATTTCATATCTAAGCATTTTATACAGTTTCCCACACGTGTTCAACCAGAATACTGTATTTTATAAACAGAAAAAAAATATCAATGCAATGGAAAACTTGATTCACCTTCTAGCACCATAAATCTCTCAGCCACTCCCTGTCATATCTGCTAGCTATCATCTGGTGCAGAACCACTTTATACTTCTAAGACAACTTAGCAGCCTTTTTTTTCTACTTTGGGGTTGTCTTTAATTGCTCATGTCATCAACTGCATTACACAACCACTTTTAATAAAATGTAGCATGGAGATTTCAAGTTTTTTTGCTAACACCCCTCAATGGTTTGTTCTGAACATTGTTTAATAATTATTTCTAAGAACAATGCAAAACATCAGATTTCTTTACTTCAGTTCATCCTCCACATTAATTTGCTTTGAAGAACAAGTCTGAAAATGACACAGACAGGACTCAAAAATACTATCATTTTCTGCAGAGACTGTGCTCACCCAATAGCAAAGTATACAAAAACAATCTTACTATGATTTTCTCCTCCTGTTTTGAAAAGAGGTTAAAATCACCAGTGCGATGCATGGCTTACAAGAGTCTTGTTAAGCAATAACAACATTGACTGCTAGGACTTTGATGAAGACAGCAAATAGTTGAAGATATCTTCCAGAAATCCCACTGATTTTCTTGAGGAGAGAGAAGGGTTCCTGAAAACCTTGATGTCGCTATATCGTCCCCTTTGCCAGAACATTGTACATTGAACATATATAGGTATTTGGTGAGTACAAGGATACACATAAAGTTAAGAGATTCTATAGTTATTCTGTTCTATAACTTTTGTTCCATCCATAGCTGGCTATAAGCCGTTTTCCTTTTGTTAATATATGACCTAAATATGCATGATTCCCTGGTTTATTACTGTAGTCCTTTGTACCCTGATATGATATATCAGAGAGTCCTCTTCTATACAGTGCAAAAAAAAAAAAGCAGTGCACCTGCTCAGTCTGACAGACCACTGAAAATACGCAGTTATCCTGCACTGTGGCTGAACATGGAGCCAAATCCAAGGTTTCCGAAAACTGAAGAACGGTCCAGCTCACTCTGTGCAACTGTCACTCTTCATAGTCATACCCTTTGCAACAGCTGTATTCCCTTGGAGCAATGAAACTGCTAACCTCAAGAGAGAAACACTTCTGGAGGACAGCAAACACATGAATCTGAAGTTCATGACTGAAAAAGATCAAGATATAATAAAATCTCAGCACTTTCAGAGCAAACAGCAGAACTTACTTATTGAATTACCTTTCTAGCTGTATACATCAGAGTCCATGTCCCACTGATTTTGTGAAGAATCAAGAGACAAGTCAAAAAGAAAACATATATTTATATACATTCTTTGTAATCTTGAAAGTCATCTGGGCACTCTAAAATACTCCCTAAGTCCATGTAGATCAAAGTTTAGTAAGATGAAACAGTCTCAGTATAATAATTGTACTCAAGAGATTTTTCCTACAACTGAAGCAATATCATGGTATCAGTTATTTGGTTTGGTCTGCTTTGGTGATGTGCGGGGCGGGGGGGGTTACTTTTTCTAAAGTGTCAGTTGACCACATAGTATACAATTAAACTAGTAGAGTTTGTTAATCTGAAATGAGTCCTCAGGACTTTAATATTATTTGCACTACAGCAACGCAGAAAGTCATTCCTATTTAATTAGTTAGGCCAAAGTATTTGCAAAACAATTAAGAATGTAATTTAATTTTGGTGTTTGGTAAACATCCAGGGATTCATTCATTCTGAACTTATGACCTACATGTTGAGTTTACTTTGCAAAGTACCATTAAACCAGTCAGTCAGAACTTACAATTAAAATGCATGACATGGTAAGCCTAATAGGTATATATTGCAAATTAGAAATATGCATTATAAATTTATATTTTTAAATAACTTAATAGCTTAAAAAGTGAACTGTGTGAGAAATCAAAATGGTGTCAGTGAGCAAGCATCTTTATGAAGGGTAAGGGATTTGGCCCTTTCATAAATTATTTCCCAAGCTGCCTCCTCATTTCTGTAAAAAAAAAATAATAATTCAATATAGGCTCTAGTAGAGCACTGCACCTACACAGATAAGTTTGTGTCCAGTGTCCAATAAGGCAAATATAAGCAGGGATAGCACTGGTATATGCTACAAGCAGTCTGTTTCTGTGCAGAGGCAATAAGAAAATTGGATGGGGCCTAAACACACAGGTGTGAGACAATCTCACCAACTATGTCATAATTATAATACATCATGATTACATTGTTACACACACAAAAAAAATAGCTATTAAAAAATTAATGCTGCCTGTGCAACTTCTGTTCTCCTCATGTGTAGTATGACAGCTTTTACTTACATGATTATATGCTTTTCTTCCCCATAGGTATCTTGGCATATTCTTTAAAGGGGTGATTATTCAAAGTTTCATTTCATCTTCCTCATTGGCTATGTGAACTTATTTAATGCATATCGAAAACTGCACTGATTATAAAACTATTCATTCCTTCACTCCTCAGGTTACTCTCATCATCACTTCTAAAGGCTGCTCAAGCACTGATCTTTGCAATATCCCTAAGGGCAGAATAGATATAGAAGTCCTTCTTGCAGTTGAGGAAAAGAGAGAGCAAGGCCAAAATTGTCAAAATAGTCCATTAGTTTTTTGCATTCAAAAAGAAACTTCAAAATTTTGTGTGTTTTACAATACTTTATGTACTCAAATTGATCAGTTCAAGTCAGCACACATTGAGCATGCACAGATTGTTTCAGCAGTTCATAATTTAGGTAAAAATTGACATTTTCTTCAGCAGACTATCAAGATTAAATCCATATTGATACCAATATTCAAATAAAAGATGACCTTAGCACCAGAGAAGCCTCATGCAAAAGGTCAAGACTTTCATTCAAAGACTAGATAGGCTACAGCTACTGAACAAGATGCAAAATTTTTACAAAATGGCTGAAAACATGTTTGTTTGTTTGTTTCTCAATCTAGAAACATATAGACTATTTTTGCTGAAATTTTAATAATAATCCTTTTTGAGGTACACACTGGAAACAACTGGATGGTTAATTTTGACAAAAAGTTAACTGAAAATAAAACTTTACAATGGGAAGTCCTGAAAGGCAATCCCTACAGGCCTACAATATGCACACTGAGAGAGAGAAGCTCAGATCTTTAAACATATTTAATAGATAACTCCCACAGGAATCATGTACCCTAACTCAGCTTAGGGGTCGAGGCCACCGTGGCCAGGGGGATTGCGATGCTGTGTAATAATCCCTGACACAGAAAGTCAGCGTATGCTTGTGATAGGATCCCCATAGCTTTGGCCCTGAGATTTCCCTAAGCTGGAACTGCCAGGCATCTAACACATCAAATTCAGGCTTGTTTTCTGTGATACAGCCAGACATCCACTAGGGACAAGACTGCAACCACCAAACCCATTTTACATGTGACCTGAGCCAGAATCCAGCTCTCCAGAGGCAAAAGGCTAATAAATTAACCTACTGTGTCACCTAACCCTTCACTATTGATTAGTAATTATTCTTTTCAAATGAAACAAGGACATAGGACATAAGGTCATCTACCGTATATCCTCAGAAAAGCCAATGTTTCCCTACATCCTTCTATCATTCATTATTGAGCACAGACTTAAAAGTTCTAATTGAAATACAATTTACATAGTAATTTAACTCAGTATTCATAGACCAGGAAAAGTTCTTATGTGAGTTAGTTTTGAGTCAGGTATGACAGTCAGAACTACGGTTAACATCAATTTATGAAGTAGCTGATAAAGTTTGATAAAGGGAATGGCCAATGAATAAATAAGACAATCAGAGACCAATGGATATCAATGATACTAGCTTCAGCTGGAAATTCTTCTTTTCTGATGAGATTTTGGCTTCTGTCCCCTCCTCCGTTTGATATCTTATCTGGTTTTCTTTCCCTTGTACCTGTTCCCTTGTACCTGTTAATCAGGTACCTGTACCTGATTAACAATTAATTGATTGTAAACCATGCTGTTCATACAGATATGCTGAGTGAAATATTTATTGCTTAGGAAAAGTACTGTTTTTGCAGAACTATAAATGATGCAGATGATAAAAGAATCTGTGTCCTCTAAGGATATAGGAATTATATCATTTGGGTAGAGCATTAGCCCTATATCACATTTCCCATGATAACCAACAATGGTTCAGAGAGATGACAAAGTCTATATAGCTAGTAACTAAAACAGCTGGAACCATGTTCCCAGATCTTAATTTCCAGACTGCAATGGACTGGGTTTAAACCTAGGTCCCAGGTAACAGCTGTACTTCCAGATATTAAAAATGCATTTTCATTCGGAGCTATCATATGATCATGCTTTTGTTCAATTGCATAAAAGAAGTACAGATGTAACATTCTGAGCAGATATAAACATTTAATTCTTTAGGATATTCTTTATGCAACACAGATGATTGCTGGCTTTCATGAAAAAGTAGTTATTATTGTCATATTCCAATAAAATATGGACGTCAGTTGTAAGTCCTCAAATATTTTCCCCAACATAACAAAGGGTACTAGTTTTCAAATTATGCTAAAATATATGATTATTTTTCAATTTCTTCTTTATTTTGTTTTTAGAGGACACATGATAATCTCAAACCTAATTTTCATGACTGCATCTGGACCATTGGAAATTCAGTATATAGTTTTCTCACTCCATTTATGTCAGAAGTATATAACAGCAATTGTAGTACAGACCCAAAAGTATATTTGGATTATATCCTGTCAGGCAGTATATTTATAAAGTAGTGAAACCTGTTCACAATTCTGTAGTGTTATTATGACTCTAATATCTTAAGTATATATGAAGCTTATTTTATCTGAATTCATGTTTGGCATATAAAAAACAGAGGAATCTAAATTTTAATATTTTGCCTAAACCCACAAAATGGCATTTTAGAATCAAGGTTATCAGACCACTTCATCAGTCTGGTGGGGTTTTTGTTTCTGTGATTTCTGTATGGCAGAAATCTCAACACAGGTATTAACCTTATATATTACAGATTGGACCAGATTTTCAGATCCAGTTCAGCCTACTGCTAGCAAAACATTTCTCTCTAAAGCAAGCCAAGAACTGACCTAAAAGGACACTGTGGTCTAAATAGTAGCCAGTCTCCTACTTCATGTGCAAGAGCAGAGTGTATCACTCCCTGGGGAGAAAGAAGAGCAAAGAAACCCAGCACAACGATCTGTGTGACTCTGGTCAGAACAGCCTCCCATTTTTCATCTTTTAATCCGTTACTTATTTAGCTTTCTATCACCTTTAATGCATGTTCTTCTTTTTGATTCTAAATATTCAAGGATATTCTTCATCATTCAGTGTATATTTTTTTCTTCCTTATTATCTTCCTTAATATCTCCACTATCTTTTCATCTGACTGTAGTTTATGATAGTAGGAAACAACCATGTCATCTTTAATGCTGACCCTTCTCTACCTCTTCATAGTTATGCTATGTATTACAGCTTCCTTCTGTGTAGCATCTTTAAGATCTTCTGTGTAGCATCTCTGAGACATAGCCCATATGGTCTTTGTACATGGGACCATTCTCCTAATCAATTGCTTTATGGAAGATTTACTTTCTTTTTTGCCACCCTTTTAGCAACTTTTTCTTTTTTGTTGCTCCACATATATGTTTTCTTTGCAAGGCTCCTCATTGCCACCCTTGGCTCTGTGTGGTTCTCTCCAGCTTCCTCTCAAGTCTGGAATTTCTCCAAAAACTCCCACAAAACCTGTTCTCATTCCAACATATTCTTAAAATTTTCTTTTGTGTACCAAAAAACATGTTAAGAGTTAATTTGCTGGTATGCTGAAGCAATGATTCACAGCAATACAATATCATTCTTTTCTTGTCTTCTGCTACCTATTTTCCTGAATTAGACTACTGTCTCTTGTTGACAATCCGATTGTGCACTGTCTACTGCATCTGACCTATTCTCCTGTGGTATATCTGCAGCTTCTACGGCATGCGTCAACACATATAACAAGTGACACTGGCAGCTTTTCCACTGAGGCTGATTCAAATGTATGACAAAGTGTACCTTTATTCGCACTTTGGCTTACCTCCACAGTCAGCAGTTAATGTACCAAATCTTACATAGTTTCAACCAAAATTAAAATATCCTTCCCTCACAGTCCTTCCATTTTAAAGATATTTAAAGATTTTAAAGCCTGTTTGCTTTCCTGAATTAATATTTTTCCTGAGCCGTGTAAACTTTCTAATATTGTTTCAAGTACAAAATAGGCCAAGAGTTTTGACATCCCATACCTAGACTTTCAAATGTTTTCCCATGTTGGTCTGTGACCTCTTTGCTCTGGTATTTGTTCAACATATGTTGGAAAGATACTTTCAGTTTCTCTGTTCATTGAACTTGGAGCAATCGTAATAGCCTTCTCAGTCCAAAGCTGTGTTGGAATTTCATCATTACTGTGATATTCTCTTCAAAGATAAGGTGTTGATACATGTTTCCTCTATTGAAGTGGAAAAGCTTCTGTTTTTCTTGGTGAAAACACTTGTAGTGAGATACACTTTTTTTTTTTTTTTTTTAAACAGGAGAGACTAAAATTTTCAGGCACTGTGATATCAGGGACATGATGGACATGAGATTGAAAATGAATGTCTTTAAATATATCTTTTAACCTATTTGAAAATTAGCTTCTTATATTTTATTACAGTGCTAAGTAAGCATTAAGAATAAACACATGACTACTGATTCTGTGTGCCAAGGGATTGATAATAAGATATGGGGTAACGGACAGGAAATCACTTGGCTGCAGACTAAACTGTATTGATATTCTTTGTTACTCTAAAAGAAGGACTGTATAACAAGAATATTATTATGTCTTCCCACAATTCCTAATGAACAGGTATAAATATCACCAATAATAAAAGGAGCAATTAATTTCATTTGAGAGTTTAAGCAGACAATGGACATGAAAAGTGAGTTGAAACTAGATAGTCACTCCAAATTAAGGCCAAGACGTATTAGCAGAACAATATGAAGACTTTTTTATTCCTCACACTTACACTTTCTATGAGCAAACAGATGTTCTAGAATTGCAAAAACCATACATCTCATGAATATTAACATAATCTAGAAAATAAATAGCTTGCTAGAGTTGGATAGCAAATAAGTTCTCCTTTTTAAAAAGGAACTTTTTGGTTAGCATATTTACCCCTAGGGTGTCATATTCCTTTTTTTCTTTTCTTTTTAGAAATTAACATTGCTAACATAGAAATGACACTGGCTGAGTATATAAAATCACCTTTTCTTAGACTTTTTTTTTAATATGCATATCTCTATATGGCTCTGACATAATCATAATGGCTCTGACACTGTGGATTGACATGATACAAGAGACCACAATTATTCCAAAGCAGCCATTTCAGTCTGGGAAGGACAAAGTATGTATTTTTGAATGTACAAGTTGAGTGAACAGTCTGTCATTCTTATCTTTATGCATTTCAATGAATTTTTTTTTTCCTCTGGCACTGGTAGTTTCAATGTATCAGCTGCCAGGAAAGGACATTGTTCTGGAAGGTTTAGCACAAAAGCATTAAAATGTAACCAGAAAAGAAGATTCAAGTAGCATTAAGGATCTGATTTAAACACACAAAAGCAATGAAATTTAAGATTAAGTCAATTTTGATTGACATGTACCCCTTAACTTATGCTAGATACTGCTTGCTGCACATGCAGGAAGCTATTAAATCCATTTAACAATACATTTTTGCATGATGACAGCCAGATCAAGGAGCACAGTCAATTAAAACAAGGAATAGAAAAAAAATCAGAAAGGATAGAAGCTAATTCAGTTCAGAGATGTAATTAAAAGTTCAAGTAATTATGCAGACCTTCGAGGTCCACTCGTTGAACTGCTGGTCTCATCATGACAAGCTGAAGGAAGCCTGAGAAGGACCATAATTCCCCCACCTGACTGCCTACAGCTAGTCCCTCCAACAGAAACACAGGCCTTTGATAAGAGGAGATTTCATGTATAGAAATGGGAGTCACTGCTAATCCTGCTAAAGTCACTGTGAGCTGCAGGTGGTTAAAACTTTTGTAAAGGCATCAAGTGTGAAAGACTTTGATCTTTAAAAACTTTGTGGATCTTACCATTGAGTGATGGTGAAAACAACAGATATTTGGTATCATGAGTTCTTGTGTGCTTTCAGGGCAGAAAGAGATAGAAAGAAACATGAAATTTGAAACATATTATTTGGAAATCAATAGCAAGATGAGAATCTCTTCAAAAATCTCCAAAGGAGAGCAGGGAGAGGAAGGAGGCGAAAGAAGGAGGAGAAGAGGAGAGGAAGAGATGAAAGGGACTCAAAGCAGTCCCTTTCTCTCATGGGACTCTGGTGCTTCCCATGTTTTTCAATAGGAAAGGCTCACTAAGACAGCCTTATAAAATATTGTTGCAAAGAAAGATTTTGCAAACCAAAGGAAAGAATCATGCAACAAAGAAGTTGACATCCCTAACAGCCAGATGGGAGGTGGTTCACAAGCAGTTTTTGTGGCAAGATCTGGAGTTTGGTTACAGAGAGGGCACAGGCACTGCAAAGTTTCTCTGATGGATCTTTGTCTACAGTCAGTCCAGTAACATTCACACAGCAAATCTAACAGCCTGGCATAACACAAAGTAGCTCAAACAGGTTAGAGCCAAAGTAGGGCAAGCACAGATCCACTTCTATCTACCAACGTAGAGGTGCCCTCTGAGTCATATATATGCAATTTATATATGCATATATATGCAATACTGATATATACATATATATATATACCAATATATATATTGTATATATGTAATACTGATTCTTTTCCCTGTTTTGATATCAAAATATTCTCTGATTTTGGCAAAAGATTGTCTCCTGACAATATTACTGTCTTCCTGTCTTCTTTGCCCACCCCTCTCCTCTTTTTTTTTCTGGAATATAGATTGACATTTTTTAAACATATTTTTTATATTTGTACAGCACCCAGTACAGCAATGTACTGATATCCATTTTTTCATCTAGATGCATCAGGAAGATAAATACTACTTCTGCTAAAAAGATAAAACTATAATCCAACCCATTACCTGACACATTCTATCCAGTGGTAATGAGAACACCTTACAATTAATTAGTACTCAACCACATATAAGAATCACCTCCAGTTTATGCTGGAGCAAGACACAGAGCAGTTTAAAAAGTTCCCCCAAGGTCATTTGTGAAGTCTGTGCCAAAGCAGGAATAGAGTGCATATGATTGCCAGTTTTTGCTTTAGCTATATAATGATTATTTTTCTGAGACACAATATGTCTTTATGCATATGTCCTTAGTAATAAAAAACAGGGAAAAGAAATACCTCAGATATATACAATGCAGTCTATAAGCAGAATTCTCTCCAAACAATATGTCTTTCAAATATTTCCATGAGGCATCAACATCTCTTTAAGGACTTTATCATCACTACTGACACATAATCATTCCTTGCAGGTGGAAAACATTGTGCGGAGAGATAATTGGGATAGTTATTGGATATGACTCCTCACTGGTTTTAAGGCAGTATTAAGGCATGATTGCATTCTACTCAAGAAGAAGAATGAATATTCTTTGCATTTTTGTCATATTGAGTGATTTATGGGTACTGTAAATACTGCATTAGATGAAAAAGTCTAACATCTGATAGGATGCAGTGCAAACTTAAAATATGGATGTTTTCCTTCTGTACAAAGTAAAACCTTTTCAGGCTGTTTTGAGTCACTTTGTTATTAATGTGGGGGGAGTAATTTGACCTCAATTTATACAGAGGGAACTGTCATCTCAGTGTACAGTGTGCTTTGTCAAGGGAACAAATATTTTGAAAATCCCTGATAAATAAGTAGGTTCATTAATGAACAAATTTTGTTATTGGTAAATGAGCACTTTGCTGACACATTTGTGAGTAATAAATCACTCTCATGAATCCTGGTTTTGGTGGGTAGCTTAAAAGACTAAGCAAATTGTAGTTCCTCATATAAGAGTTTGGATTTTTTAAAAGCTGTAGGTGGGAGGAAAAGCGGGTGGATGAAGTGGGACACTGCTTTATCTGGAGAAAACATTGAGAGAGCAAGGTATGCCCAGATAACAGAGGAGGAAAAATCCCCTATTGTGATACTGCTCAGAACAAACGAAATAAAAGCATTATGTAGCCGAGAAAGCATCAAATTTGTTATTCTTTGCTCTCCAGCAAAGAATTCACAAATATTTCACCTATTTGTGTCCTGAAAAGGCATTCAGGCTTTTTGTTAGTTTGTTTTTGAATGCATTTACATGTAGACACATAGTCTCACACTTATGATACATGGATAGACTTGGCGGGGCCTTCTTCATCTAATTCTGCCTCAACTGAAAAGATTAAAAAGGAAAAAAAATGTGCACTACAAGAATAGCAGGGGTGATACCAAGAAAACAAGGGCAAGGACAATTCGGTTATAAAGTTTGTGCTTTGTCTTTAATTCAAAATTGACCTGATCCAATACCCACTGAAGTCAATGCAAGATTTTGCATTAACTTCAGAGGGTTTTGAATCAAATCCAGAATCATTCCTGTTGTCAGGTCTCATTGTTTAATTTTAGTAAAACAAAACTGCTTAATTCCTTTCTTAGAAGAAATTTTACAAGAGCAACTGTTAGTTGTGTCCACTCTTGGATTAAAACTTCTTCATTGGACACTTCGTCAGTAGAATGGTTAAACTGTGGCATATTTTTATGCTCTTATTTTGTAAAAAAGGATGACAATAATTAACAGCCCCTAAACGTATACATCGTGAAATTTCCTTTTCTAAAGGAGAAAAAAAAAAAAAAAAAAAACAGAAATTACACCTAATTTTCTTGCTTACCAAGGCCTTTGGCTATAGTTCTTTTGATGCCTTCATGGGATATAGCATCACTTTGTGCAATACTACAGTTCATTTCCTGGCATTATTTCATATATGGAATTCTGCTTGAAGTCAATGACAGCTTTGTGTGAAACCCCATGGCAAGGTAACAGCTCTAAGAGTGGTGAACATTATTTTAATGTAACAAGTCAGGCTGAGTGCAAAGCCACATGATGACACCACTGGGGTTGAAGGTCCTTTGAAAATACAAGAAAGACATAAAACTATGATGAAAAACACTTCGTCCAGATCCCCTCTTCTGTTACTGCACAGGGACATACATACAAGCAATGTGTTTGCAACCTTCTCTCTGTAAATGTTTTGGTTATCTTTTCACAACTGCAAGTCTAAGAGTTGGAGACAAAAAAAAAAACCCTGTTCTTATATTTTTAGTAAAGAAGATTTCTAACACTAAAATTCCAGTTCCACTTCCCCCAGACACAAGCAAACTGCACAGGTGTCTAATCTGTTAGACAGAATTCAGACAGAGCAAATTAGATAGGACTTTGGAAGATATAACAACTATAGCATTTGTTTTCTAATTTATATTTCAATTGTGATCAGGATGCTAAAGCTGCATCACCAAAATCTCCAAAAATCGAGTTTACTGGTAATAGTTAGTGTCCCCATCTAATTCTCATGAGGAGCAAAAAGCAAAAAGTCCAGAAGAAAATTCTACTGTGAAGACTTGGTGCACTGCACCGGATACGTATGCTGTTGTCACTACTAGGACGGTGTCACAAGCAAGGCTTACGGCCGTATGTAATACTGTCTTTCCAACTGGCCCCCGAAACCAAACATATCCAGGTAGGTTGTTTTTAAGATACCATCATTTCACCTGTACTGTTTCTCCAAACATGCAACTGGAAGGCTATTTTCAGTTTTTCATTATTAGACAGTGCCTGAGATAATTTTTAAAAAGAAATTTTGATGAAAATATTTTCAGCAGTTTTATGAAGTATGGCTTTTTTCACTAGAAAAAAAAAGAAAAAAGAAACACAAAATGAAAAAACAAGTAACAGTTCCTGCAAAAATGTCTCATTCTGAAATGTGAAATTTAGCATGGGTCTCTTGTGTTTACTTCCAGGCTAAAAAATAAACCAAGTGATAATAAACAAGAGAAAAGTCATTCTTGTGCATGCTTGGTAGACAAGTAGCCTGAGGAAGAGTGTTTGTGATATCATTCCATGACAGGGAGAATGGTTTTTAGCCCCCTGGATAGTGGATAGAATATTATATAGGTTCTCAGCAAATCTGGATTTTGTTCCTGTTTCTGTCCCTGGCCTGGTGAGTGACACTGAGAAAATCACTTTTTTCTACTTTGTCTCTTAGCTTCCACAGCTTTAACTTCAGGAAAACATATAGGTATCCTTTTTATTCTCTCCTTTTTTTTTTTTTCCTAAAGATCTCTTTGACCCCTAGACAAAAGATAAAAAACAGCTATATAGTATTATGAATAGCCTAAACTAATGTGGCACTAAAACAGAATGCCAATGACTCTGTAAAATTATTTAAAAAAAAAAAAAAGTCCACTGTTCTGCCCGGCAGAATATTTTTGTATAGAACAAGAAAGAGAAGCATTAACAAGACTTTTCTGAAAGCAGACGTTGATTTAGGTACCTCAGATTCATGAAGCTCAATTCAGATATCTTATTTCTCATCTTTTCTTCAATGAGGACGCATAACTTCACCCTGGAAAACAGAGTTAGAACCCTTGAAAAGCCCAAGGTTCCTCTGCATGTCAGTGTGTTTGAGCGTGTATGTTACACTCCTGAATTAGCGTCCGGTTTTGTAAAACGTTTAGAAGAAATAACAGCAACAAAAAAAAGAACAAAATCTGGTATTCGGGTTCTTTTAATTGACAATGGCTCGTTAAATTTAGGGATTAATTTTATTCAGAGTGCATGGTAAAAGACAAGTCAAAAAATTTTAGCCGGAGCCAAGGGCAACAGGGGAGTTGCCTTTTTCAAGAAACATGATTGTATGAAGCTTGCAAAGCTTGTGGAATCCTTCTAGTTTGTATTGCTTTACAAGATCTGACAGAAGAGTATTGTTTCCAGAAGTGCAACCTTTTAATGCTTTTCCCAGCATCCCCACAACCTCATCCATAGGCAGCAGCCTTCACAGGATCACCTGCATCCTGCCAGAATAACCTCACCTATGCACGGAGAAGTGGGAGCTGCGCATATATATGCATCCTTTCACTGCCTTTGTCTTTTCACGATCATATTTTCAAGGCTAGCACAAAGCTGTTGTGATGCTGAAGACATTTTAGAGCACTGGAGGAGTAGGTTTTAAGATCTTTAAGTGCTGAAGAAAGTTTTCTACTTTATTGATATTAATCAGAAAACACAACACCCTTCTTCCACCTTCATTTCAATATATCTCTCAAAGGCAGCATTTCGAAGAGGTTTGAAATTCTAATAAAATACAAACCAGCCTGATTCAGAAGCCAAGTACATTCTCCTGATGACTAATATTGTTTCATATGGTATTTCCATGGAAGTAAAACATAAGAGACAAATATTTTAAACTGTTGCTCCCCAATACTGACCATGTGAAATCAATTGACTGTAGCCTCTGCATAATTATTTCTTTGCTCTAATCTCTGAACTATAAAGCACCTATCATGGCTGCCACCCAGACTTTTCAATAAAACTAAAACAAAGCAAAACAAAAGAGCCTTCAAATATTGACTCAGTAATCTATCTCCCTCCCTCAAGGAAAACTTGCCTGCCATAAAATTCCAATCAGTTGTACACATACAATTATGAAAATATGGGCCTCAAAACTTCATTCAAAAGCCCGATTACACTAAATATAGATCAACATATAATTTCTCTTTCCTCTCTATTTTAAAACCTATTTTTGACAAATGTTCAAATGATAATGAGTGGTATAGATTTCTCTCTTTTTTTCATGGAAGGGTTAGTGGAGAGTTTCAAGGTTTTAATAGCTAGATATTCTTTATTACTGTTTTAAAATACTAATAAAAGTGATGAAAAGGTATGAAAAATCATCACTGATTGCCTAGGAATCCACTTAAAATATGATCTTTCCTTTGCTCAGTTATCATCTGTGCTGGTGTTTCCTTACAAAAATGGTAAAAGGCTAAAAGTTCTTAATAAAAAACATATGCTTTTCCTTATTCCACCACCACACTTGGATGTATTCCCCTGTGGAAAACTACACCAGGTTAACCACTGCAAGGCAGCTTTATGGCAAATTGGATCTGTTTTAAAAATGCATGCCCCAGAAGTTTCAGTTTAATACACTTTTTTTTTCTAAGAATACCTCTATGAGGGTGTCTTTTGTTTTTGACAGTCTTGCTCTTCTTAGAAGAAATCTCTGCCTGTGAAGAAGAAGAACAGAAAATATCATTTTGAGATGATAAAAAATCAAAAAGCAGAATTACTAAGAAATTAAAGACAAGAACTTTTTGTTCTTTTGAAACTATTTATGTTATTTTCAGGATCTTTTTTCTCTGCCTGTGAGCATGTGGTCTTCTTCCCACTTAACAGAAGAGCAAATGGAGGGTATTTCTTAAGGTAGGTAAGAGGCAATGTTTCATTGATCCAAATTTTGAAGCTTTGTTGAACTGCAAGTACACTAAGAAGTTATTATCCATGTTTCTGGCCAGTTTTGGAATAAAGTGCACCTTTTAGTTAAAAATGCCATCTCTGTTTTCTATTTTCTAAAAGATTTTCCTATTTTGAAAAAAAAATATTTCTGCACTTAAAATGGAAATTCTTGTGAAATGAGTGGTATCTCTTAGGGAAAAAAAAAAGTAGGCAAGATCTTGCCATTTGCAAATTGCATGTTGGGGTCAGACACTAACAATTGATTCCACAGAAAAATTCCTTGCTAGAAGTAGTCCAAGAGTGTTGACATAGCCTTGAACATTAACGGGGGAAAGAAAAGGATTTTAATTCAAAGGCAGGAAGAGAGGTCTAGTATAAGCGTTTGACCTTTTCCTGAAGGAGAAAAGAAAGAAAGAAAGAAAGAAAGAAAGAAAGAAAGAAAGAAAGAAAGAAAGAAAGAAAGAAAGAAAGAAAGAAAGAAAGAAAGAAAGAAAGAAAGAAAGAAAGAAAGAAAGAAAGAAAGAAAGAAAGAAAGAAAGAAAGAAAGAAAGAAAGAAAGAAAGAAAGAAAGAAAGAAAGAAAGAAAGAAAGAAAGAAAGAAAGAAAAGAAAGCAATACATGAAATAAAAAAATGACTATTGGTGAAATAAGAGTATCAAATCATGTTTTCTGGTGAAGCTGCTTTCCAAAAAGATTAGATGAACATAATACCCGACAATACACTCCCCCATTGTCTGCCATCCAAGTAGCTTCAAAGACACACTAGGAAGAGGTTTTTCATGAAGGTGGTAGGAGGAGGTTATCGGCTTAGGAAAAGGTTCGTTTTCTTTGTAATTTCTTTCTCAGACTGTGAGAGGTTAAAATGGTTAAGCAGTTTTCCTTCACTCCATATTACGGCTCATTCCTACAAGCAATAAAATGAAGGAATTACTTGTAAGGGCAGAAAAGTCATTATTTTTGCACTCATCCTGACCCCAGCATCTAAAAATACAAAATGCTGGAATTTGTAGAGTAGGTGACATTTTAAAAAAGGGCCTAGGGAAGTCTAATAGTGTAAAGGCTAAATGTACTTAGGAGGTGGAGGGACAGAAACAGAGAGATATCTCCACTCCTGACCTAGGCCTAACAAGATTGGCTACATAATTCATTTCAATGACTTCTTGTATGTGCAGTTTACCTCTGGGTTTAGGCAGAAACATTTCTCTTTAGCATAATGGATCACAGTGTCAAGCTGACTACCTTCTACCTTAGAATGGGGTTAGTTTTAGTCTGATCCTCATGTTGAACACACAGGGAATATATATTACTCATCAACCTTTGCCAAAAGCAGGAGATACGTTCCTGAAACTCAAAGGCTATCTGCTATTTGAAAAAATTCATACTGACTCACATTAATTGAGCTGAGCTTCTTTCTAAGTCTCCAGTAATCTACAAAAGCACTGGGAGATATTTAAAATTTCTAAAACACGGCATCACAGTTCTATAAATACATATATATTTTTAATTTTGTAGCTATTCACCTGGTTGAAATTGAGTACTTGGTTCTGCTTCCACAAGCTGCATTCTTTCCAGTATATTATCTGGCCTTTATCCTGCAAGCCCTAAAATCTGAGGACACCACAGCCTGGAAAACCAGGTTTTTGAGCAAGTATAAATGAGAAACTAAACAAATGTCAAGCAAAAGTTATTTTTCTTCTTCAGAGGTGCTATTATCTGGAAGACAGACAGGCTAAATACTAAATCACAGGAGTAAAATGACAAGGAATCCATAAGAGATCCACTAAGGTCCATGTAGTTTCAGAAAAATTAAGGATTCCCTCTGTACATTTCCAGAATCTTTGCCTGTCTTTTTTAATAATGACTAAATACCAGCTGAGACTGTCACGCCCCTCCACTCAAATTTTGAGCTCTCATGTATAGTCAGAAAGTGTGATGAAAGTAACGAAAAGGACAAAACAAAGCAATCTCAATAAGGGAATTAAAGGAACTTTCAGTCTCAGAGGACTTTGGCTTCTTTTTTTCTTTTTTTTTTTTTTCAGAGAACACCTGACCTAAAGCAAAGATCCCAGCAGCACTGCAGACAATGACAAAAAAAAAAAAAAAAAAACACTGGCTTCACCAGGAGGAGGTTTTCAGTTAGTGCGCCTGTAGCATACTTTGCTGCTGGAAAACAGAAATGAGCCCAAAGAGGGGATATGTTGAGCAAGGTGGTGTCATTCCTTAGCAGTCACCTTTCTATCTGTAACAATAACAAGATGTGGTGCAGCAGAAAAAGATCCTTGCAGTTCCCGGGGAATGTGAACCTGCATTTCACATGACAAGTTTTTCTGCTTCTGCAAAGCAGAATGATTCATGAGATTTAGCCAGGAGCTCTGCTGAAAAGCACTAGTCACACATATTTTCATCATTAACTGCTATATTTACCTTGCCCTCCTTCCACCCATGTTTCTTTGCTTCTATTTCACCCTATCCACTTCCCGCACCCTCTCTCCAGAGTAGGGACCACCAAAGAAGAGCTGTTGTGAGAAGGGGGCTGCTCTGCTAGATACTTCCTTGAGACCATCCCTCAAGCCAGGGACCTACACACCCTAGAGCAAACCCCGGTGTTGCCTCATGGCATGACTGTGCCCCATGCTCTGCCTCCGCATAGTGACCGAACTCCTCAACAGCCTCGCTGCACAGCCCAGCACAGGAAACCACCTTCACTGCTGGACACGCCAGGGCCAGGAACTGCTGCTGCTGCAGCCTTTCTGCACGCTCCCCACTGCCCTTTGCTCTGCAGCACTGAAAGCCCTCACACCAACACTGGTGCTGCTCTAGCAATAACGTTTTTTCTCTTCACAAAGGGCAACAACAAAGCACCTCATTTCTTCACTGGCCCTACCCAGACCACTGTGAAGGCAAAGCACAGCCAGGGTCAGAATGTCCCAGAGGACAGCACTGCCTTTTGTCACCAAGCTCCTCACCTTCAGCTGCAGTGGGAGGGACTACAACTGTGTTGATAATCTTTTCAGAAGCCAAAGTCAACCCCTCTGAGAGGCAGACAGTCTCCTGTTATAAACTAGCATAGTTCCATTAAATTTATGCTGAGTTACACCATTTACAACCGTAAGTCTATCCTCCTGTGTACATGAATTATGAAACAGATTTTAGTTACAGTATCCCATGTTGCTTCTCAAGTAATAAACCATACAATATTTTCAATCCCCTTGGATGCTTGTGTAGTAATATCTCGCAATATTTTTTATAGTTTTCCTACCTTCACTAATTTCATTACCTTAATGGTCAGTGTCTTTATGGTTATTAAAACACCTCAGGTTAAAAATAGTTGTTAAATGTAGAACGACAACCAAACTACTGAGGAAAATTGTGGAATTTGATTAAAATACAAGTTGAAAAAAATAGAGATTTTTTTGTTCATTCACTAGTTATGGTTTTAAACCAAAGCATAGAATAAAATTCCATATTTTGGATGTATATGAAATGTGAACTCTAATCTGAATGACAGGCAAACCCTATCATTATAATGGGATGAAACAAAAACCATAGCTCCAAACACTCCTAAAATTTGGGGTATTCTAAGTTTGGATTTGCAATCTGTGGCTTGTGCCTGCTCAAATAAACTGCTATTTAAAAAACCTAACTCAATAAACTTCTATTTTGTGGTTTGGGCCTATTTAAATAAGCCTTTTAAAATTAAGTTCTATTTATAGACCCAAAATTTATTTACAAGATCATTTTTTTAGGATTAGATATATCTTTATGTAAAGAGAAACCTTTGTTCAGAGCATATTTCTTGTTTCTTCATCCATGATAATCTACTGAATGTAACAGAAATGGCTGCATCATGTGTTTATTATTATAAATAAATTGCTTGTTGGCAGTGTTTTACTACAAGAACATAGGAGAAAGACTAGTGTGAGATGGTGAGATTTTAGGCATTCTCTCCTCTTCACATACTTTCTTTACTTTCTCTTTTCTTTGTATGAAATAAACTTGTTATGTAAACTTAACATCAGACCCTTAACTTAAAGTAGTCTATGCTCTTGCTGAGTATTCCCCGGATTATATAAAAGACTTGAGGCTATTACCACAAATGATCATTTGTTCATAAACTGTTTGAAAACATGGTCATGTTTGGTCAAAACCAAACATGATTATTTGTGTAAATATGTTTTCCATCAGACCATTCTTTCAAACATGATTATTTGTGTAAATATGTTTTCCATCAGACCATTCTTTTTCAGCAGGCTTCATTCTTTATTACCCTTCAGCTTCTCTCTTTCTTTCTTTCTTGCTCATCTCTTTCCCTTCCTTTTACTTCACTGGCTACTGGTATTTTTCCCTATGCTAATATACCTTTCCCTTCTCAGTGCCAAAAACAGATGTTAAACTCAGTTTATCCTCAGAGAGCAAAAATATATATCACTTTATTGACTTTGCTGGTTTCACTTTTCAGGATGAGAGCTTTAATATCTTTATTCTTATCTCCCCATTAGTGCCTGAACTATGCATCTTTTCTAAAAGACTTCAAGTTCTCTCTTGGGAGAGATGAGCAAAGAAACAGATGACAGTTGCCACTTTTAAGTTTTCCAAAAGTTGATAATCAAAGTGAAAAGTCATGAATCCACAATGCTACTGCACTATCATTTTCTGTAGACCTAAGGATACATCCTGTCATATGATTCCTTTCGGGTCCCTTTTACTTTATGTGCAATGTTTTGGGTTTAACAATGTAAAAGGGTCCATCTTTCTTCCACTTCAACTGAGAAAACATGACAAAAGGCAGAGTTATCATGAACTAATTACAGCCCTTTGGAAATTACCTTTGGTGGTAGGAAAATATGCATTCTTTTTTTTTTTTTCCTTACTGATGAGAAAGTAAGCAGTTCAAATAAAAAGTACTATTTAAAGAAAGAGTACAGTTACATAACCTTTCCACAAAATTCAGACAATTTTTTAGCTCCACTTAGCAAAGAGAAACATGCTCTTTCCTGAGAAGAATTATACATATAAAAATCTATAAAAGTATATTTATTTTCCTTTTGAAAACTATATTGCATTATGTCCTGGTGCACATTCACCATTGAAAAAAGCCATCAGTCTTTGCCCTGTTCCTGACACTATCAGGCAGAACCTGCCAGCATATACTTCTGTCTGCCTACTTTGAAAATCAATGAGAAATATGTGTACCTACTTAAATGACAGACTTCAACTCCTCAGGATGCAGTTTCACAGTCTGAAAGCTGATCTAAAGACAGTTCCCTGGAGCAGTTCACTAGAGGCCCCACAAAGAAGCAGAGCTGGGAAGATGGTAGGAGCCATAATGCAAGCATGAAGGTCAAGCAAGTGGCAAGCTGCTGGCGTGATGGGAGATCTGCTTAAATCAGCAGTGCTGCCAACAGGTGTGATCATGCCTTGAGGGCTCAATGACCCATCCACCTGGTTGACAACATATGGCCTGTACATGAAAACACATTGCAACACAGTGCCTTAGAAAGTTCAAAACTTGGAGTAAATGCGGAAGTTCTAAAGACGAAGTCCCTAAAAAATAGAGTAGCTACAGAAATTTCATGGATGTTACTTGTACCTAGAGCTGTAGGCCTGAAGGCAGTTCCTGTTCTTGAAAAACATGACCATGATTTCACCATTTTTTTGTTCATGTAGTCTCAGAGGACTTTGTGGCCAGTCCTCCCAGCTCAGCCAAGTGTTTATCAGCACTAGCACTAGAAATCAGAAGAGAAATTCTTCTAAAATCACCATCATATAGTCTCCTGAAAAGTATTCTGGCATATTTGTACCAGTGGGTGCAAGGCCTATGCAAGAAAGCATTTGTAATAACTGCTATGTTTGCAATGTCTTTTCCACTTAGGTACCTCAATGTGATAGTCTTTTATCGAAAACACAAAGAACCAGTACTCAGATAAGGTAACAGCAGAGTTGAGGATTTTTCTACTGCTAGGAATAATACAAAAAGATGTTTTCTATTAGGTAGCATTTGACCAGTGTGCAAGAAAAGCCCCTGAGTGACTAAAACTGAATAGATATAGCTCAGACTTTCAAGTTCTCCCACTAGCAAACTAGAAACAAAATGAAGACACTACAATAAAAGCTAGTTTGGGAATTATGTCATTCAGTTTTATTTGCTTTCCCTCAACAGGCCCTATTGTTTGGATGGAGGTGCTTGATTTGCACCTCTGTTAGAAGTATTCCCTCTCTCTCTCCCATCCAAGTGAGATAGAATCATTATTTTTCATTTCAAAGATGCCATTGTCCATCCGAGCTTAGAAGGGTGTCAGAATAGCAGAAATAAGGTAACTTTCTGTGCAAGAAAGGAATAAGTATTACATGGATAGTGGGCAAAATCTCTTTTCTTTCCTGGAAAGGCAGAACAGTGAAAAAAGGTATAACAAAAATGGACAAAATACTTGCAGTGCATTCTTGTCAACCTATATATATATATATATATGTATATATATATATGAAGAAGCTTTACAGTTTATTCACCACATCACTGAGTTTTATGGTCATCACTGTAAATCTCTTCAAATTCTTGCTCCTGTTTTGATGGAAAACATTGAGTTCTATAATAATAGTACTTAGATAACCTGTACTTGACCTGTCTTTGGATAGCGATGATTTTCCATACAAGATGTTTTACTGTGATAACATAGTGATTCAGATGCTCCATCTTAAGGCAGTTGGTGAACAAGTGCTTGTCTACGGAAATTATTTTCTGCCACCACTATTTGAATGTAAGCTGCACATTGGAGGCCTGTCATGCCACATACGTTTTAAAAGTATTCTCCTAGTTAATACATTTCCATTGGAATTCTTCTATTTTTGATTTCAAGAACACAGCACTGCACCCATGGGAGCTGAGCTTTTCAGGTGTTAAAGAGGATTTGTTATAAAGAAAGTGATTATAATAGGATTTAATTTAATTGAAAGTCAAGGTACAGCAGCCATACACTGTGTCAGAGACAACATTAAACATGTACTGTAGGTGAAGGAAGTTTTGCTAAATAAAACCTGGGGCCACAATGAATAAACGTGTGGAAGACCTGCTGCCTCTGCACACCTTTTGCAGAGCTGGCGTTCTCTTTACTGCCTTATGCCCCAGAGAAGCAGGACAAGCCCTCAGAGCTGAGCTCCCGAAGACTTGCAGCAATATGGCAAAACCCACAGAGATAACAGAGCCAGCTCCTATGGAGATCTGCCTGTTCATACAAGTTCCTGTCCACTTCCCACAAGTTCCTGCCTTGCAGGTTGTTGCTCGCTCCAGAAAAGCTGCTCCAAGCCACAACCCAAGATAACTAGTGGGGAGGGAGATACGGTGGCACAGGCAGAGTGCTCTTTTGTATCATTTCATGCGACTGATGGGAAATTAACTCTTCTCCAAATTCACTGAATTCTTCTGTACCATCTGACCTGCTGGCAGGCAAAGAAATTTTCTAAATTCCCTTGAAAAGCTCTCTTAATTGCTCTCTTTGCCCCCTTGAAATCTCTTGGACAGACAGGCTTCCAGCTACTCAAATACTTAAATAAACCCTTATTATCAACTAATTGCTATTCTTGAGAATTTCCATCATCTTTTTCCTTATCATAGCTTGCACTTTTATGTTGACTTCATTCCTGCTCCCCTCCCCCATTTTCCAGGGTACTTTGCTTACCTCAAACAGCATCTTGAACTTCGCCATTTAATCATAATTTGTTTTCTCTTTCCTCCTGCTTTTTTTCTCTTTTTTTTTTTACTGCTTCTATGAGTATTACAATGTCCTTAGATAGCTTTCTTCTTGACTGTATGTGGGTAGTGGAAGTCACTGTTATTATCTTTTATTACACTTTGTTCCCTTTTTGATATTCTTCAGCTTATGTATTCAGTAACTTCTCCAGATCAGAGGTCAGGCATTTAGCCCTGCTAGCATTTGGGCACTTTTATGTCTATAGCTGAGCTGGTCAAAATGTTTTTTTCAGTTAAAAGATAAAAACGTCCCTTTCAATAAAAATGTACTTTTAAGAGGAAAAAAATACCTTTTACAACCTCTTCCATCACAAAGGGGGTTCCAGTAAATTTATTCAGATCAGACCAAATCACAGATAAAGGTTTTTAACCAAATTATTGCTTCAATTTTCACTTTTCACAGGAATTTATATGAAAAAGTCTTTCAAATTTCCTGAGGGATATAATTGTCATTGTGGAGGGCATTGTGAATGCTGGAGATTGCACAGATACATTTGCCTTTTAAAAAGCTGTGATATCTCTGTGTTCTGGCCACTTACTGATCTGGGTCTTCACATTGAACAAATATGTTCGGAATCATGAAGCATATTCAGTGACTACAGTGAGCTTCACAGGTTCTCACAATTTCCTAAATTATGGAGAATATATGCCTGATCTTTAGTCAGTCAAAAATTAGATAATTTGGGATTTGCTGCAGGCCTGTTTGCCTGCTGTCCTCACCAAAAAGCAGACACTTCTGTGATGCTGCAGCAACTACAAGGGAACAAGCAGCAACACAGCACCTCAAATTTTAACCAACATCTTCGTGTATGTGTTGTTCTACATGCCCCTTCCCATCAGACAGCTGAAAGTTGGGTAAGGGTAAAAGAGATATCTACCATGAGCAGTAATCTGCCAAGTGAAGTATGCTCTTGTTTCAGAAACAAAACACATGATACACTATCACTTGCGAGAGCAGTATCAGGAAGGTCTTCCTGCCATTGAAGGGTAGGGTTTATCAGCCTGGAGGAGAGAGGTGTGGTTGTGATTTCCAGTGCCTCTGTGCTGTTTGTGTTGCCACACAGCCTTAAATTCCCAGCAGATCAGGCACGAACTGAGGCCCAGCAGCCTGTGAGAAGATCCCAGTTTCCCCAGAGCCGTCCTTCTCACAGTCTTGACTACAGCCTGCACAGCACCCATAACTTGCACTCAATCTCCCAAATGTCCAGCTGGCATGTACACTATTTTCTTTAATTATTTCTGGCATTTCACATCTGATATTGAGTTAGGAATTTATTTTCTTTCCTTCTAAGGGAAAAATAAAAACAATTGAGAAAGTTCATTATACAGAAAAGTGAAATGTCACCAATAATTAGCTGAAAACACCAACCCAAGGAGCTAGTTTGAGAACACACATATAGACACACACCAAAAAAAGAAAAAAAATACAATTAGTGTTTGAAGCTTAAAATTCAGGACCTTTCATGAAAATGTGCAGTGCTGAGAGGATCAATTTCTGATGATGTTCTTGAAGGGCAGAAAGAGAGATAATAACTTTGATGTGGGCTCTTTGTTTAAATGACTATTGTTTGTAGTTAGCTGCTATTTAATCTCCACTACAGAAAGGACCCAGTACATAGCTAAACTCTCTTCTAATGAGATCATTATTTTCTTACCACTCTTGCGAATGAATGTCATTTTACATAGCAAAAATACAGAGGCAGCATTTTAGAACAGTACTACCTTTTATCTAACCAACATAAGAGGCACTTGAGAAAAGGACAAGGAGGGTCAAGAAGAAAATGTATGCAGCATAGTTTCTTTGCCTGGCAGGCAGGAAAAGGACAAAAAAAGAGGTCCATGATAACAAGACTGACCATCATTATTAGTGGAGAGGGGTCCAAGCTGCAAAGTTTTGGAATAGTTAGAGCTGGTTTGACCCGATATATGAAGGGATTTGCCTGGATTTAACTCCAGCCTTCAGAGTTCAGCCACATTCTTAATTACTGCTAAATATTTTTAATGCTTTGACATTTGCTAATTTTTATCCATGGAACAGTCACCGGCAATCTTAGCCGTTGTCAGAAATGTCACTCATTTTGTGTACTGCCCCTTTACTGGGCAAAGTCTCTTCCTCCCAGCCAAAGGGGACAGATGGGCAAAGCGTGCCATTTTGCAATTCATTTTAGATACAGAGTGCTTCAGAGAGTGAGCTCCAGCACAGGAGAGCTAGCGGGTTTTGCTGCAGCAGTTTATAGTGGCCTTGCCTGCAGATGTTACCTCCTGCTAGACCACTGGCAGCAAAAGCAACCATATGCCCCTGCCTTAGCCATGCACTTCATAGTGCGGAATATTAGCTTAAATCACCGATAAGAGGTAGCTGTGCCCTACTACGTGAGACCATGAGCAGCAGTGGCTGAGCTGGGCACACCGGCTCTGCCAACTCTGTTGGGCAGGGAAAGCTCTGAGCAGAGAGAGGGCGCAAACTGCAGGAAGCAGGAACATTTCCAGTTGCTTCCAGTGTCTGCTTTGGTGCCTTTTGACTCCTGTCAATACTGGCATTTGTATCCACAGGGCTGAAAGCCTGCCTATGCCCTTCTGCGATGTTAGTGAATGAGCCAGGTTTCAGAGGAGGAATTTGCGGGAGCAACAAGCATGGAGCTGCCCAGGGCCAGCTCATCAGAAATAAATAAATAAAAAAAAGAAAGAAGTCCCAGGGAGCAGGTAGGAATTATGTCACCAGCCTTGAGCATCCACAACCGTGAAACAGGCCCAAGGAGCCATAAGAGCTGCTTAAAAATCATGCAATCTTATAACAATTCATGTGAGATTGTTTGTATTTGTTTTCTGATTTTATAGATTCCCAGGATCGTGTTCATAACCTTTGAGCCTGAGTACAAGCCCCAGAGGCTCACATGCAGAAATAAGAAAGATCTACGTGCTATTGTGTAACTCCAGGAATGGCACCATTTCACATCTGAAAAAAGTTTTTAGTATTTTTCAAGTCACAAGGGTAGGCAAGAGCTTTACAGCTTTTGCCCCCTTTCCCTGCAGCAGGAAAACTTCTGCATTTGCTCTGTTTGTTGTTTTGTTTGTTCTCTCACGTCTCTCTAGATCTGAAATAAGTTCTCTCTTTTGCTCTTTGTTTAGGGGGAAGCATGTTTGAAGAGCATAAGAATCGATGCTTGTTCATCAAACACTCAGCGCGCGTGGCATCCGTAAAGTAAAATAACCTCCTCTGGCCACGGCTGCCATCTGCCCCACCGGCTCCTGCTCTGCCAGCGAGGAGCATGGGCGGCGGGTGGGAAAGTGAGGCCTCTTCCTAACTTTTCAGCTCAGCGATAGGTCGGAGCAGCCAGGCATGTGCAGGCATGCCAGTCCTGGCGCGTGCTTTTGGGGCTTGTTTGTTTGTTTTAACAGCTGCTAATAATTATATTCTCCTGCCACAGAGGTAGTTCTGGGAAAGAGGGATCGTTGAAAGGACTGGAGTGACAGGAAGAAGATGCCACTTCCCTCCCCCCTTCTCCATGTTAGTTTTCTGATACAAACAGCATTCCTGCCTCATTCCTCTCTGAAGTTAAAAGACTTAAATTCTTTATGAGGAAGGTCATCCTTTTGTAGCCAAAACCCTGTTTGCTTTTGTCTTTCCACTCGCTTTCAAATTACAAAAACGGAGCCTGCACACCAGCCCCCTTGACCGTCTCAAAAATTAAGCATAACAAGCTCAGAAGAAAAGACAAAAAAAAGACAAAATAAAAAAGAAAAGGGCAGTGTTTCAGTTACTAATGCATGTGTGTTCGGCACAGAGTGCTTTCCAACAGCTCTTCCAAGAATGCTCCGCGGATTGTTCTTAACTTGACCTGATCAACAGTTAAAGAGCGCCTGGTGTACGAGCTACAGTTACACATTGTTCAGAACCTCCCTGTGCTCACTCAAAGGAACACTGTCAAGCACTCTTAATAGTATTAAATATAATTTATCGATTCTCCATTGTTTGTAATAATAGCCTCCCTGAAGCTTGAGAATAATGTTTTCTTTTCCCCTGCAGATTTTGTCCTGTCAAACATTTATTTTTGTTGCGGTGCTGCTAATAGACCTTGAAATTAACACTACATTTATGTTTGGGATCTGTACCACAATTGTTTGTGCCAGGGTGCTGCACTCATCCATCAAAAGACTGCAAGAGGCAAAAGAGGATGCATCTGAGCCCCTTCCCATTCTGGAAAAAAAAATGGGTCAGACCCTGGTCTTTAGACTTATGCATGTTACTCCCATTAAGGTCAGAAGAAGCTGCATATGTGTTACAGAAGCAGAATTTGGCTTGGCGCTTGTTAGCTGATTGCAGCTGTAAAGCTAGAGGGGGCATACAATGTTGGGGAGGGTTTTAATAGGTCCTATATAAACACTGACAGTTGGGCATTTTTTAATTTCCCTGTAAGATCAGGTACACTTAAAATAAAATAAGGTATCTGTAATTTCTTATGAAATAAGAATAAACTTTAAAGTAAATCATATTGGGGTCTAAATTAAATGGCAATATGAGAAAGTATGAGAAAAAACTAGTAAGCTTTAAGGGAAATTTGGAGATTGGTTTGTCACACTAACTGGAAATTAGAGAAATGTCAGTTATTCCACTTTACATTAGTAATTAACAATAAAAGAATTTATGATTTTCTTTGAACTTTTTTCACTTTAACATAAAACTTCAGTAAAAGAGTTATGCTGCTATTAAAAGCACACTGTGTGGAGAACCCCCACGAAATGCAGTATGTTCCAGGGTCAAATTAGCAAGCCAGAATCAGAAAATATTTAAAGGACCTCTTGTTACTTGCTAGTATCTTTCTTCTTTCCCATGGAAAATGAGAAATGAGCTGAAATAAAAACAGGGTGCAGCATGAGAATAAGAAATGCACCAGGAACACATGCAGAATAGCCAAATAATATGGCTTTGCACAAGGTCCCTGACTCCTGAGGAGGGGTTTTCCATGGATTGTAGCTAACTGCTCATGCATGGAAGGCTGACACTGCAAAACAGCCGGCGAGGGGGAAGGGGAAGCAGTGGGGAGAAAAGCGGAGGGTGAAGGAGCAGTGTACACAGCTTTTCACCTTTCGGTGTCGGTTCAGTTTGCTTCGTGAGAGCATCAGGAAAGCACTCGGCACAACATAGGCTGATGGAATAATCACACTTGCAAAACCTGTGTATATCCAGGAATCGCCAGGACTTCATCTATATGGAGGGTTCCCATGCAGGAAATGGGAATGTGTGATTTATGGCATTTTATTGCACTTCTTGGCCATTGCTAACATTTTCTTCACTGAGAAATGACAGAAGCTGCAATTTAGATTTTTACTGTGCAGTTTGCCAGGCTTTTTTCCCATCCCCCTTCCCTTTTTCTTTTTCCCTGGGTGAACTTGCACTGGGTTTAGGAGATGAAACTTTATGGAGGCAGATGAGTGTCAAGGGGACCGAATCCAAGCATGGAGCCAATGACCATGTTGCCAGATTTTATCTACCCTCATTGAAAATACAGTATCCAGAAAAAGAAAAGTGATTATAAAGGAGAGTGACTTAGCCTCTAACTTACACAAAAATTCTTGGATGTGTTTCTGCTTTTCGTTTTTAAACAAACAAAACAATGTTTCCTGGTTGGCAGTTCCCAAAGTCCTTCCTTTTTTTTCCCATTTTTTGGCACATTGCTGAAAGGTCATGCTGATGTATTTCCAAAACATGCTCATTGAGTACAGCTTTGCAAAAAAGTTAGAGCAGCTTTCTGAAAGGCCTGATGCTGCTCTCAGTCAAGGCAAAGACAAAATTTCAGTTGTTTTCATGGATACAGGAATGGAGTCTAGTTACCAAGTCAGACACTGTAGGATTAAACACAGGCTGGACAGCGCTAGCTATTCCTAAAGCTGCTAACACCATTACACAATCTTGTTTACCATCGCTTGTGACTGCCAGAATTTAATGGTTCAGTCTGGAAATGTTCAGGCTACTTCTCTCTTCAATGGGGCAAGGGGACAAATAGGTTATTGCTCATGTCAAAATAGTCCAGGGATGATTCGTTTGAAAGCCCTTTGGCCCATGCATTTGTGGTCAGGGACTTCAAATTTGGTGTACTTGATTTCTGGGATGAGCCGCTATTCCACCCAAATGGTGCCAGATGAATGTCCCTTTAAAGACTGCATTTGCTCCATGTGCTGCAATTTTAAAAACTGTTGAGCTTGGTTATGCACCATACATTGAAGCATACAGACCACATAGCTAAAATGGAAAGGGAGGTAGACACACTTTGCCTGCTATTTCCAAATGTCTGAGTTTGCAGACACGATGTCTCTTCTAGAAAGGGGTGTGCATGCATGTATGCATGCGTGTGCATATGTGCGTGTCTGCAGCTGTTTCTTCAGCTTAAGCAAACAGGTAGCAGAACAGTTAAATGGGCAAAGCACTTCATGAGAACTCAAGCAACTTACTCTCTGTTCTTGGCTCAGCTTCAGCTTTCTTGCATGACCTTGTATAAGTCACTTATTCTACCGTGTGCCTCAATCCTTGTCCTCCTGCAAGTACTTTCCTTCCTCCTAGCAGTGTTATGTAGTTAAAATACATGAATGCCCTAAGGACCTAAGGAAGAATCAGATAGGGGGAGGAAAGCACAGGGGAAGTGAGTGTTAAATAAGGACTTTTATGACACCATGATGGGTCTCACTTCCTTCCAGGTAACTTTTTTGAAGAGCAACTAATATTGGCAGTATTCAGCATTGTATTAGTGTAGTGCTTAGGTACCCCAATTAAGGAAGGAACTTGTTGTGCTCAGTGCTGTGCAAGCAAAGGACTAAAAGATGATACAATTGCCCTCCAAAACTATCAGCAGCAGGATTTTCATGATGCTGTATGTGCTTGTTTTCATAAGACATTTTATGTTCAAGGAAACATAATCTAAAGTGCAAGCCTTGAAAGTTTCAACGAATTCTCTGGTAGGAAGCAGCCTGCTCTCTCATTTAGGTGCTTTCAATGAAAAAAAAAAACAAATCCTGCTGGCTTCTGGATGTGGCGTATCTAAGGAGTTAAAGCAAACGCCGGTCTGTTGCCTCTACACTGCAGCCCTGATCCCACTGCGTTTGCACAGGGCTGAGCGGCTTTGCAGAGCAAGGCAGGTTTCGGGTCACCTTTGACACACAAACATCCTGGTGAGTTGCCTTCTTGTTTATTCCACTGTAAACCTCCAAACAGGCCGCATTCAGGGTGCTCACCTTCCATAACGTGACCTTTCAAGCAAATAGATCCCTTCAAACTTTGGAATTCAGTAAGGTAGAATTAAAATCATTGACCTTTCCTTCTCCTCTCCTTCTAACCCACCTCCCTTCTTGCGTGCTTTCCTTCTAATAATGGAGAAGCACATCTGCGAGGTTTTGCTGTAAACACTGCAGAAAAAGCATTAAGGTTTTTAAGGTAACCTTGGCAAAATCCAAATTAGAAAACATACTGCAGTGATTCACGTTTAACCTCTGAGTTATTCCACAGTTGAGCTGACAGCCTGCATTCTTCAGAACTTGGTGTTGTTTGCTTTCCTTTTCCCCCCTCTCTGTAAGCAGCAAGATAAAGAAAAAAAGAAAAAAAAAAGAAAACAACCCCGAAAAGGCATAGGAATTTTTTTTCTCCATTGGGGGCCTAATATGTAAAGTACACATGAAGAGCGAGTTCCTTTTCTGGTCACTGAACTCAAAAGGGAAACATTTCTTACAAGTTTAGAATAACTTTGCCAAATAAACAATGCCCCAAACTCCTGATTTCCAGGGAGGTTGGGCAGCCTCTTACTCGAGGATTTAGGAGACCTTCAGCTTCCTTTGCTGCAAGTCTCTCGGCCAAACCCCTCTGCTGTTTAAGCCATCACACTGCTGTCACCTCCCTGCACGTGTCCTTGCCTGCGCTAATCCTGCGGATCCTCCTTCCCAGGAGACAAAGGCAGTCCGGGGAGCAGCGCGCGGCGCGGCCCTACGGCGGCGCGTTGGCCAGCTGGGGCGGCCGCGCTGAGGAAGCAAGAGCACGAGCAGGGGAGATGCTACAAAGGGAAGGGGTGGGGTGCTGTTTTTCTCAGAAACGTGCTGCGCTCTAGGACTGAGCCTTTTATTTTTGGCACAAATTGCTGTAGCAAATTATATGGCTTATCAGATGTGGTTTGTTAGGCTCAGTAAAGAAACCACAGCAAGGACTTGTTTTCCTTGTTGCCTGCGCCCGATGATGAGATCGGCACAAATCAAATTCCTGATGTTGCGCAGGAGCACGGCTGAAACTCCCCCAGCCTTGTTTTTGCTGTAACTGCATTAGGCGTGATTGGGTTACAAACCAATCCAGCCCAATCGGGTCAGTTCTCTGCCTCGCTTTACCCTCGAGGAGCCTGCACGTCCACCTTGGAACAGAGGCGTTTGCTGGGGAATAGGAAGGGAGGTGCCAATTCCAGCCACAGCACAGGCACATCCAGCTCCTCGTGGAGCAGCTCAGTGGGAGTCACTGGCTCCTGCTCCAGTGTTCAGTTTGGCCCTTCAGTTAAGGGCATTTTATGAGAACCCACAGACTGCAGAATGGGCCCCTGCAGGCCCTTTTTCTCCTGGGTAGCTTCTCAGAGCAGAGGGCAGTGTGTCTGCCACACCAGCAGTGCCACCACTGACTCAGCATCACCTGCTCTGCCTGGTGCCACTCGCACCCAGTGAGTAGGTCTGGGCATCGGTGCGGGGCTGGTGCCGAGGGTCGGAAGAGCAAGAACAGGGATTTAGAGCAAACATGAAATTCTCAACCACCCATCTGTTTTCACAAATGGAGAGAAAATATTTCATTTTCTACCTGTGGAGAAAAATGGATTCATGTCACATCCTTCCTTGATTATCCCCTAGCATTATGCAATTCAATAGATTTGCTGTCTTGATTAGACAGGCAGAATAGAATTTTAATTGTGAGTCTCTGGAAGGCAAAATGGAGAGATTTGTATGAAAAATTTGGGAGACAGCAGCATTATTGGAAGGCTGAGCTTTTTATAGTCAGTCTTTCTGCTTCATTCAACCATCTGCCTTGTGCTCTGCTGCTAGGGGTTGAGATGTTGCTGGCTTTAAAGACAAGCCGCAAAGTTTAACCAGATAAATAAATGTGTGCAAGATCTCTCGCTACTAGCAGAACAGTCTTCAGCATTCCAGCTACATATGTTAACAAAAAGAATATTTTAAATTTAGCATTATTTTATTGTTTATCAAACAGAAATGATGCATGTAGTTGCTTGCATAAGTCACAGTTAAAGGAAAGTCCCTTTTGAAAGCAGCCTGGGAAATGCAGACAGACAAAACTATTTTGCTGGAAGGCAAACAGATAAATTATTTATTTTTTTTAAATGCATGCTCATAGATGTATTGGTAGGAAGGGGGATTGACTGAACTAGACCGGTGTTTGTGGGTCAGAGAGAAGATAAATGTGGCTGAGTCAGCAGCCAATGCTTAGTTGCAGCTTAGTTTATGCCAGAAATCAGAGCTGATTTTAGCCCAGAACCAAGTGAAAGCAAAGGTGGCTTTCATGATACCTTTACTATAGGTCAGTGATGAAACATCTCACCCCTAGTTACTGGCTAGAGAAGTTCTGGTTAGACATAAAAGAGCAGTTTTAGGGATAGGTGATGGTCTCTGCTACAGGGATCTAAACTAGTTTGAGATATTAATCATAAACAACAATTTTCATTGTGGTATAATTGTCTCCCCTTCTTTTTAATCATAAAAGTTATATCTGGTGGTAGAAAATATTAGTTCAACAGACTGGATTGTTCTAGAAGCCTCAAAAGGAAATAGATAAAAAGTTTAATCATTAATAGGTAAAAATTATAATCATTTAATTAATATTGACTGCTTATAGTGTTCATCCAGAGCCATTCAATTATTATTTGTTTTTAATTGAGAAGGAATTCCTGGTTTTAACTCAGAGACAGACAGAAATACCCTAAATCCAGCCCAAGCAGCCAGTGCTCAGATGTGGAAGGCTCTGATTTAATTCACCAAGAGTAGGCTTTTAAGTATTCAATGATGTACTTTCTTCCTGTGAAAAACTTTAGAAGGATCTTGGGTTCATTCCAATGGGAAAAATAGTTGCAACCATAAACAGTTTCACAGTACTGAGAAAATGTTTCCTGCCCAGCTCTAACCTTTTCTATAGGTGGAAAAAAATATGAAAACTTCTCAAAATACACCATTGGAAGCAGACACATGGTTTACAGTGCTGGAATGGAGTTTTCAGCATTTATTCCTTTGTCCTGGTGAATCATAGAGATTCCAGTGTCAGTCCAGTGTTAGTCTAAACATCTAAACTTCGGGATATTTAAACTTTGTGATCTGAAAAACTATGCTGGAAGTCTCATAAGATTGTTTAACCTAGGGAGATTGCAGGAAATTCCTACTTTCAGTTGTAAATGGAAAAACCTGTGAATAAATCTCTCCTCCTAACTCTTCAGGCATTTCAGAGGAGTGCTTCCTCCAAATCCAAGTCCTTGCATACAAGAGAAACCTCTTGCACTAGTCCTGAGCTGGAGCTCAAGCACTGTCCAGTAACACAGACACCATTGTTTTGGCTGCACATTTGCTCTGAGAGTATTTTCACCGTCAGTTCCATGTTCCTAGAGAGGAAAGGACTGCCCAGTTTTTGCACTCGCTCCGCTTGATGTGATCTCTTCATCTGCACAGACCATGTAGGCATTAACTGTAATTTCAGTCTTTCTCCACCATTTTCACTTTAAGTTTGTAATGGTGCAGACTGTCTTGTGAGGATGGAAATACCTGGACTTTCATCTACTGAATGGTATTTCTGCAGAAGCAGAAAGTACTTTTTTTTATACTGAGGTCAGCCTATCCATGTTTTACTTCTAATGATGTTTTTCTTATCTCGAAGAATAAACTATCCCTTCCAGTACTCCACTCATAGTTCACATGGCATTTCCTTTACTTCATGAAGGAGTTTTGCAGTAAGAAGTTATAAGCCAAAGGTATACTAAAAAGAGGGGCTATAGATTTGTTTATGGAACTATAATGTCCGTCAATATTGCCTAAACATCTATAAATCTCATTTCAAGGCAGATAAAATAACACTTAGGGATTGATTCAAGGAAATACTTAATTTATGTCCATATATAGCAATGCACTTAATCTGATTATATTTATAGACTTGCCTTCAACCTGCGCATGTTTTTGAATACTTCTCCAACTGAGCAAGAAAGATTCATTTGAATATAAAACACTTTGCTGAGAAGATCTTTCAACTGATTTTTCCAAAGTTAAGGGCTTCTTCTTTTTGGAGATACCAAGAGCATGCCAGTTCAACAGATTTCAAAAAGAATTACAAATTATGCGTTTTTCCTAGGGATCTCAACTGGGGGTTCAGTGCCTGATGTTAGGCACCTGCACTTGGAAATGTTATTGTTTGCTTTGTAACACCCTAGTGAGTTACTATTATTACAGGAGTTAAACAAGCAAGTTTGGAATTTGAACTTGAACAAACAAAATCGTATACACAGAGCAATGGGCCATCTACAGTACCGAAGAAAATGTACACTCCAGCTCTTTCATGGCGTCTCTTTTCCATACCTCATAGAATCAGTACTCTTGCATTTAATGATAACACATTTATCCTGCTAATCTAGAAATAGATGCTAATTTTAGAAATTATTAAATGTAAATAAAGAAAGAAAAAAAAGTACAAAAGGCCTGCTGCAAGCTTATGTTTGTGGACTTCCAAATTTTTATTCAAAACATGAATCTAACATCACTCATGGAAATACCAGCTCAGCACTGTTGAACAACAGAGCGTTTCTTTATATTTATTTTGCCCCCTCACATTTTCTTCCATTAAGGTTTAGCAATGTACACAAACAAACTGCAATGAGAAAAAAAAGACAAATAAGAAACTCATAAAAAGGCAGGCAATAGAAGTGACCTTTGCCATTCCTTTGATAGTATTTTACACATTTCTCTGCTAGTGGCTAAGTTTTTTTTTATGCTTTCAGGCAAGCGTAGGTGATAACATGAATAAAATTGTATGGTGTCTCATGAATTTAACAGAAATATTAGGTTCAATAATTGGAACATACTTTCTGGAGCATAGTTTCATTTGGAGATGGAATTCTTTCAGTGATTTATATAATGGTGTATTTTATACCATGTAAGGTAAGCCTTTGAATCTGTTCCTCCAAATACACACATATTTGAAATGCTTGCCTTCATACATCCACTCACGAAAACATAAATACATGTCGTAGACATACTAATATGCACATATACGCATAGGAATAGACAACATATTTATGAATAAATGCATACATTAAGTATTTGTATTTGTGTGAATGCAGAAATTTTCAGTAACTATGTCCCTAATCAGACCATACTAGGGGAGTTTTAAAGAGCCATAATGAAGGTTAAGCAAAAAAGTCACTCTAACTGAAATGGTAGGAAATACTTGTGACTGACCCTTAGTGCTTTCAACATGTGAAGGTAATGAGCAACTTTTGTGTCTTTTTGGGATTGTCACAGACCTCTGATTAGCAAAAACACCCAGAGACTGATTGCTTTGTGGTTTTCTTCCTTTAAATATGTAGGCAGGCAGAAGACACTCTCTATGTAATGATACTCTAAGGAAGCAGAAACACAGCACCTATCATCTGGACAGTCTTCAGCTGCTACAACAGGGTATCAACCCATTGCAGCTGAGGGGCTCATTCTTTCCATCTGTCTTCACATTTTTTCTATGTACTGTGAGAGGCACAGACAACTCTATATTTTTAATGTTATTCTTCACTGATGTAACCACATGAACATGCTAAAGCCAGTGACCTAGTCGCACTCTGCTCTAGCTTGCTTAATATCCCAGGGACTAGAAGCCAGGAATTTTATTCTTTTTTCTTCCACTTGCTGCATTTCTCCTTTTCCCATCCTACAAACTTAACCGAGATTTCACAAATTTTCCCACTCCGCAGCAAAAGGAAACAAGCCCTGCGTAAGTTTTTCCACACACTGTTGAAAACAGTCCATTGAATACTAGCCTTCAGAGGGGGGCAAGCAGCCAGGACATCACCCTTGTGCATCCAAGTCCCTGGATGGCTATTGCCCTATCTCCTAAATTGCAGGCAGAAGACTCAGTCCTAGGGGAAGGCTAATCTCAGTGTCTCCTCCACTCTGGACTTTCATCAACAACGAATAGTTACTGGACTAGCTTTTGGACTCAGGCCTCCCACACCCTAGAAGGGCAGGATGACAAGCAGGCTAAAGTTCTAGCCGGAAATCTTTGCTTGGCTGTAATGGCATTTCATTAGTTACAAGATGCGGAATAGCTGGAGTAGAGGAGCTCCAGTCAAAGAGCAGCACAGGAGCACTGGACTTACCAAATTCGGACACACTCCTGGTTTGGGTTGAAGCATTGTATCTGTTGTATCTAGGCAAGCTATAGAGTCAGTTTTCTTTATCCTAGGATCCAGATCTGTTAGCCTTTTTCTACATGCACTATTTCTAAAAAATATTCCAATTTCATTGGGTACCTGCAGAAAAAGTAACTGTTTAGCATGAGAATGATGGGCCAAGCCCCCCTACAACATAGGCATAAAAGACTGGGGCTTTTTCATTCCTTTTTTCTCCTCCATGTGTCCTTCTGTGAGTCCCTCCCTGGAAATGGAAATGCTGTATTGTAATGCAGATTTCCTGCAGAATCTCACAGATCATTCTCTGCAGGGATTTCACTCTTCAGCTGAAATACTTTTCAGCCAAGGTATTGTTCACTTATTCAACAGCTTTATTTTTAAACATGGAATACTATAACTGTGCATTACTAATTCCTTTCAAGAGTATTACAGTGTTTATTTTTTGATTGAGGCTTGAGAGCTTAAGATCATTTAGCTGAGTTTTGTTGGGGTCTTTTTTATCCCATTATTTATGAATTTAAAATACACTATGAAAGGATCAAAATAAAGTAAAAGACCTCAAAACCCCACTAGTCCTATTTTCATTTCTTTAGTCCCAACACCCAGTCTGTTTTTCCTTTCATGCTTTCCATAGAGAATCATTTTCTTTAATGTAATCACTGGCTGATTGACTCCTGCCTCTGTTTTCCCTTTCGTCCTATTTGTGGCAGGTCACAGAAACAGCAAAGGTTTCATTTAGCTTGTTATTAGAGACCACACTTTGGCCCCAAACCAGAGAGAAACTATCCAGCCTAAACCCAGAGTCAAGTTATAAAACTAGAATTAGGAAGCCATGAAAACCTTGGTCCTGCTCTGAATTCATTTCCTGAATCCATCCCGTAGAAGAATCTTGCATTTCTGTTGCTTGCACTGGGTCACTTGAGCACTGAAGTGATCGGTGGATGGGTTTCTTCTGTAGCACTGTGGCATTAACATCCCAGAAATTCAGTACTTGTTCTTGAAAATCAAGTTTACTGGCAGTACAAGGCAGGATGGTTCTGGGAATCTAAAGAAAATGTGCCCTTAACTACAATGTTTAGAGATCAGTTACTAATTATTTAAATGGCTTAGCACAATTCATCATTTTTCAAAAAGAAGCAGAAAGATTTGTCCTTGCAGTGGTGACCTCAGTGCACAAAATTCCCAAACTGGCTTGTACTCTGGCTCCTTGGCATTACACTCATGTTCCAGGAGACATTTGCATCTTACTGTAGCAGAGCAAAGATTGAGTTCTGTAGTCATTACTTGTTCTCAAACACATGTTTAACTGGAGAAGGCTAAAGCAAGCATGTGAGCAGAAATTTGGCTGAACCAGGGCTTCAAAGCAAACAAACAACGAGAGTGTTGCATTGCTGTCTGAAAGTAATGACCCCAAGTATTTTTTTACATCACCAAAGCAAAAAAAAAATATCAGAAAGGGCAAGGAAACATTTAGGCTTTGGTAAAAAGGAAAAAAAAAAAAAAAGTAAGAGGTATTTGCTATAGGCTAACAACAGTCATAACCTCTTACATTATCACTATGGGCTAAATTCTGCCTTGAAATGTGCATGAGCAGTTTCCATTGGTGTATATACAGACACAAATTACTGGATGAAAATAATTCATTTAGAATTGTAAAAAACAATCAGCCTTGCAGAGAAAAGGGATAGCAGTAGGCTGATACATTTTAAGTACTAATGACTCCGCCTTATGAGAGTAGCTTTACCCAGTGTATAATGCATGAGTGGTAAAATAGGTCAAACCCTGGGAGCATCCACATCTTTGAAATCATTATGAATACAATGGTTTTACTGCATCACCAATTGCATAAGAGCTCCAAAGCAAAGCCGTATGTGGAATGCAAAGCATAATGAAAATCCTTGCTCTTGTGTCGCAGATTAGAGCGCTACTGCAGATTTTGGATCCTTTCCCAATTTTATTACAGTTACATTCTTGTGGCCAGTGCTTCTACATTTTCACTTCTGTGTGAGATGGGATTTTGTTCATTTGTGCTTTTTATATCACTCATAAGATTTCGACTGCTTGTGGTATGGGAAATTTGGCATGTTTGCAATCATACTTATTTTTATTCAGAGAGAACTCTGGCCCTCCCGTTTGTATTCTGCAAGGAGCTGGCGGGGGGATGTTCATCCCATAATATCCCATCCCCCACAGACACGGGAAGCTTGTTCGCTGTCTACCTGCCTCTCCAGCTAAAGTTATGTCAGTGCCAGGTAATGAAAAAGCTTTGTTATTTAGCAGGCAAATAATAGAGAGCCTTTGTGCAAGGATAATTACAGGGGATTGGATATTCCTGGATTAACTCTTGGGAAGAACATTCATCTCAGCAAATCACTAATAAATAAATTAGCACCATGTCTCTCTCCATTTTATACTCTAGTCATCTTGGTCATAATACTCACAAGCTTATCTGAGGCTGTTTTTGTAGTACTGGTTTCATTACAATCTGCCTAATGTTCTTGTATTATTGTAACAAAACAACCACCACTTCCTGCATTTGACTTCAACCAATTTGTCTTCAATAACGCAGCAACAAGGTTGCCTATCTTGCTGGTACTGGGAAGAGCAACCAGTAAATATTTGCAAAGCACTTCGAAGAAGCAGGACCTGACTCATTATAACATTATTTCAGTTTTACATCAGTATTAACCATTAAAATTCATGCTATTCTAATCTTAAAAATATAGTTGCAGAGAATCAGGTCCATAAAAGGCCACATGCCATTGCTGCCCTTCTTACGCTATTTTCTATCTGTTATTTTTGCTGTGTTATCAGCAGCCAGGCCAGCTCGCCCTCCAGTTCCACGGAGAGTTTTCTTGGAAGAGCAGGGTCAGGGCAGATGTGCGTAGCAAGTGCTGGAGCAATGCAGCCTCACGTTGCTTCCAGAGGGAATGTGCACGTAGCCATGAGCTAAGAGGTAGCACAGTGTGGGCAGGAGGATCAGAGGCAGCAAAATAATATGGATTGATACTGCCCCAGACCTTTTATTAGTGCCAAAAGCCTCCAAGTCAAAGAACTGAAGGAAAGGAAAGAAGGAAAGGAAAGGAGAGGAGAGGAGAGAGGAGAGGAGAGGAGAGGAGAGGAGAGGCGAGGAGAGGAGAGGAGAGGCGAGGAGAGGAGAGGAGAGGCGAGGAGAGGAGAGGAGAGGCGAGGAGAGGAGAGGAGAGGCGAGGAGAGGAGAGGAGAGGCGAGGAGAGGAGAGGAGAGGCGAGGAGAGGAGAGGAGAGGCGAGGAGAGGAGAGGAGAGGCGAGGAGAGGAGAGGAGAGGCGAGGAGAGGAGAGGAGAGGCGAGGAGAGGAGAGGAGAGGCGAGGAGAGGAGAGGAGAGGCGAGGAGAGGAGAGGAGAGGCGAGGAGAGGAGAGGAGAGGCGAGGAGAGGAGAGGAGAGGCGAGGAGAGGAGAGGAGAGGCGAGGAGAGGAGAGGAGAGGCGAGGAGAGGAGAGGCGAGGAGAGGCGAGGAGAGGCGAGGCGAGGCGAGGAGAGGAGAGGAGAGGAGAGGAGAGGAGGGAAGGGATGGAAAATAAGTATTAAAATTGCATGAAGAACCTGAAATACTAATGAGAAAACTGGGTCACATCTCATTCTGTCTTTACATGTTATATTTGGGGAAGTCAACAGGAGCCTGGAATTTCACTGTATATATATAAATATATATATCATAGTTCCTTGTTTCACAGGATCACCTTCTGTAAGCACAGAGAGAGACAATAATACTTTGTCCTGTACTGATCCTCTGATCCTTAGGACTGACTGAAGAGTTTTTTATGAAAATCAGTAGGTACAAGATCCAAATATTTATCTTACAGTTACAAGTATTATTATTTGAAATAAATTATGCCACCTGACATCTCTTCATAGTCAGAGAATTACAAAACAGCCCTCTCTGAAGGAAAAGTCAGGCACAAAAGTTTACAGGGGAAAATGAAGAATGGGAAAATACTGCTATTATTTTATGGAATAAAAGTGTTGAAAATGGCTGTGAAAAATGGAAACCCACAATGTTATTGCCAGACCTGCTTTTGCTTTAAAATAATACAGTCATGAACACTAAAAGTGAAAAAAAAATAGGTCATTTTTTCTATCTTCTTGTTAATTAAGCATTTCTCCCTACAATGATATGACTGTTTTGCTCATTTTTAAATAACTGAAGCAACAAGGGTTCCACTAGCTCCCTTGGGAGACTGTTCTGCAGACTAACAGACCTCACTGCTAGGAAATTTTTCCTCATGGTGAGCACAGATTTTTCTTTGTTCAGTTTCATCCTCTTACTTCTAGTTGTATTTGGTTCAACTGTTTCATATTTCCTATATTACACCAAATTCCATTGTTTTATTTCCTAAGGTGATAAGTATTTTCTGGTCAGGGCATATCCTGGGCCAAATCTGGACTTCAATGAAGAAAATGGTTATAAGCTCAGAGCAGTGATTAGCTACAATAGGTCCCATCTTCACTACATATTGAGCACACAAAACACAGAGAATTGCTATTTAAGCTCTGATCAGGAAATCTAAGAATCATTTTCCTACAAGTACTATTTTTTTCAGTAAATATATGTCTACCTGCATCTCAAATCGACTCAAACTCTTAGAAAGCAACTTGCAGACACCAGATTCTCTCCCCCTGAGAAAACCAATTTCATATTTGGGAGCTGCAGATCACATAGTAGTTCACATCTAAAGAGAAGGAATGTCTTTTATTTACTACAAGACCAATACCATACATATCTTTGCTCAAATAGTTAGCTAAGGGTGAAAATATCCTCTGTGCAGAGGTCACGACAGGGTATGTACCACTTAAGGCTCAGTTATGCTCTATTTATATCTCCCCGTGAAATTTTCTCTAATTTGGATATTTTGAGACTCTCTCTGCCTTCTCCCATATTTGGGTTATTTTACCATCTCATGAAGAACCTAGCTGTGAAAATAGTCAATTGAGTATTATAGATAATGAATGTGTGATAAACCTCACAGTATATAGTAAGAGATAACAGTAAAAGGTTGAAAATCCTTTTTTTTTTTGCCTAGAAGACAGGGAAAACCCACCAAGTAAAATGCAAGTCTCATAAACAATATTAAACTAGGAGAAAGTGAAACCAAATCAGCATAAAAATGAGCAAAAATATTAAATATTTTTAAATATTTAATATTAACCTTGTGTTAATTAAATTATAAAGATATATAGTGCTATTTGTCTGATTTCCTTAATCTTTTAAATAGTAGAAGCAACATCTTTAGTTGAAGCACATCTGCCATAAAAGGACATTGATCTCAGCATATCTTCTTCTTGCTACAAGCTGATAACTTTTCTCAAGATGGGAAAAAAAACATTGACCAAAATGTTCACACCTATAGCTGAACTGCTAAACTGGCTAGAAAGAAACTATTTTTTTTTACAAATAATCTAGTGTTTTTGGTTACTAGGCCAGTGGTTTTTTCTGTGTTGTTAATTTTCTAGAGGAAAAAAAAATGTGTTAAAAATACAGAGAAAGATCCTTGCTTCCTATTTCTGGCCAACTCCTCCCTTCTTTTATGTTTTACAGTTCAGCTAAATAAAATAGCTTTTGATTTGCAAACTACAAACTTGCTCCCTCAAACTATCCCTTTCTCTTCTGAAAATAAATTCCGTATGCTCAAATTTCCTTATATGTCATACACATTCTGGAATGAGAGAATATTCCAATGTGAAGCATTGGGAGCTAGTTGTCTGGGAAAGAGTGAAAAGAAAAATAAAAGAGTGGATTAGATGTGGCAAAAAATCAAATTGTTAAAACCAGTACTTAAAACTACATGAAAGCGTATGTGTGGTGCACTGACCAGGAAAGTCCAACGTATCTGCATTTTGGAGAATGTACATTCCACCTGTGAACTTCCTAGACTTTGTGTGCATATGCTGAAGCATTGAAATGAGTTAACATGAAAAATGTTCTTGTGGTTTCATTTCCTCCGCAGGGCTTTGCTTAGGGGGTTGTTTTGTTTGGTGTTTTTGCCTTTTGGGGTGTTGGTCGTTGCTTCTTTTCCTTGAAGCAGTTTAAAATACAAAGGAAAGACATTCACCAGTTCAAGCACCTCAAAGGCCAGGTTTATTGTGCTCCATACACATTCTTATTTGTGTTCATCACCACTTCTGAGCCCTGTCCATTAGTGCATGAAGCAATCTGTTTCATCATTCTCTCCTGAGAGCACTGCAAGCAGCCCGTGATCTGCCTTAGAATATTTCTAAATATTACACACTCCTGTTGTACCAGTTCACATTCAAAAAGGGCAAGTTCAAAGAACTGATGGTGGCAAAATTTACGATAGTCTTAGTTCCTCTGGGAATACTTTCTACAGTTTTGGGCTCCCAAGCAGGAAAGCTCTGTCACTCATTAACTTAGTACTGAATGTCCTACACAGCTATGTGAGCCAGAAGTGCCTGGAGGGGTTGCTATCAATACAAGGCACTTCATTCCTCAAGGACTGATGATTTGCAGCATTTTTTTTTCCCAGGCAATGAACCCAGGAAATAAAAGCCCAGATGCTACAGCCCAGGCTGAGATGACATTCTCTCTTATGCTTCTGTGAATGATAACAGGGAGCTTTAAAGGATGTTCTTAGAGGGATATTTCCCCTTTCTTCTCTCAGGTATCCAGTCTTCCTTAAGAGCTTTTGGGAAGTTCACAAGATGTAAAGTCACAGAGATTGCTGAAACACGGAAAGGCTCATTAGGACTCTCTGGGACCAGAAATCTCTCCAGCCTGCAGCACAGAAAACTTAAGTGACTTTGTAGCTCTCAGTGATACTATTTTGAAACTGCATGAAGCAAATCATTCTGCAAAATAATTTCCACAGTCAAAGGTTGGAGATATTAGTCCATAAATCAAACCTGCATTGCATTCACTCTCTCTACCTCTTTCCTTAAAGACACTCAAGCAAACCCAGACTTCCTTAATCCAACCAGTAAACTAATACCAGACATTGGCTTATAAATTAATCAGAGAATCTTATTTGGTCACAGCTCGGTCAAGACAGAAGTAGAATTTGGGGATCATAAAGCAGATTCTTTGGATCTGAAAGTACAACCAGATTGACTATTCAGCTGGGGTTCTAAAACCCTGCTGTTTTTGTTAAGCACCAATGGTTTTGAAAGGCACAAAGAAGCTTGGCAGTCTTCCTTTCACTCCAGAGAAGTTGTGAACTACACCCTACAACCTAGTAGTTCATGAGAGTGATGGAAGCTGGCCTTTGCAAAAACAGTTCCTCGCATAAGCCAGCAGTAGATAGATATTTATATGTATGGAGTACATCTACACAAGTATCACTACAATTCCAGCTTTGCAATAGTAGAGTAATTTTACACTAATAATAAAAAAATAATTTATAAAATACTACAGGATATTCTTGCCAAGATTGTAACAAAATCTGGTGAAGTATGAAAGTGCTCTGATGCATTATCAGGTTAGGTGACTTGAATTTACTGAAGGCAGGCACTGCCTTCTTAACTGGATCTGTACAACCCTCGCTCCTGGCATTGCTGTCAGTGGGGCAGCTTCAAGGAAAGTTCCTGTAGGTCCCAGGGCAATCTAGCAGAGACAAGGTCACAGCAGGTTCCTGGACAACATTTTGTCTAAAGTTACTCAGACATTCTGTAAAACAAAATGTCTATATTAGAATTCCTATTTTTTAAGTCAGTGGAGGGGCTGCATTGCTGCTAACAATGTGGAAAGATTTCCCCCCCCCATACCCCCCCAAAAGCAAAATAATAATAATGAAGACAGGGCATGGAAGTGGCAGCTCAAGCCAAGAATCTCCAAAGCATCATTACTGCTTTCAGAGCCCTTTAAGCATGAGAAGAATAGCATGAATTCAAATTAATCAATTGTCTTTTAAAGTAGCTGATGTAGCACTCTGACTATTACCTGTGCTTTTAGAGTGCTTTGCAAATGTGTCATTCAGTCTACTAAAGACAAGAAAGATACAAATGAATCACCTTGTTACAAATTAATCACTTTAGGATTAAGGGTAAAAATTTCAAAAGCACCTTAAAGTGACTCAGAAACCTAATTCCCATTTTCACAATTGATTTAGGCAGTTAAATCTTAACTCTAGCCAAAAGTCAATGGGATGATAGCTCCTAAATCACTTTGATGCATCTAAAAATGTTACCCACTTTGTAACAAAACACCAAACCCTCCTTAGGATCATTTGCCCTTCAACAGACACTTTTCCAGCTTTTTATCCCTGGTTCCAGTCCACATTTACCATATGTTCTGCTTTCATTTTCATTTTCCTTGAGCAGTTTGAAAGATGGAGGCTTCAAATAGAGAGCAACTCATTCATTCATCTTTCCACACAGAAAGCTGCCATCACTGAAATATTACTTTCTATATCACAAAACTATTATCTTTAACTAATGAAAAGGAAATATTTTTCCTGACAATGAGAGCAAAATCTGCCCACCCATCTTTGCATTTTGCAAGATGATACAGCATTTACCACTGCCACATATACTAGGTGTATGTTTTGGTGGCTTGCTGTAGCTGCTCATCCTCTGGCTACATGCTTTTTTCATAAATTAATGAGTAATCAAAAGCTAGTCAAAATATCCTCTGAGTCTTAAGTGAGCAGGTTCAGACTATGATATAGTCCCTTTTCTTCCTTGGAGCACTGGAAAAATCTTTTCTCCATGTCAGTTCTCCTCCACCCTTTGGATGAGATAGTCCATTGTAAGGTTTTTAACTCCATATTGGCAAAGCTTCACTCATAAACTTCTCATTCTACTGTGACATAAGTTATATAAAGCTGTGCAGAAAATAAACTAAGGAAAATGTATTGCTAGGGTTCACCCGATCACAAGTACATACAAAAGTAAGAGCTTGCTCTCTGATAAAAAAAAAGAACTTTCTGGAGCTAGTGAATGACCAGTTAGAAAAACGAATTAAGATAATACAAGGAGACAGTGAACAAAAGAAAAAATCACATTCACATCTGAAGTAAAATGATATTCACAGTAAGTCAGAACTCATTCTGATTTTGAGTTCTTTTGAGTTCTTTTTATATATTTTTCCTTTGTATTGCTTACTTTTCTGTTCTTTTGCCTGAGAGTGTGTATTTTTTACCCTTTGTCACCTTCCCTAGGCAAAACCACTTGGGCAAAAAGAACACGGAAGGGGAAATTCCTCTCCTGACATATATTTCTTCAATGACCTTGACAAAGTCACTTAATTTATCATTTTCCTTGCTGTAGTAAAATGAATGGGAATAAAAATTAAGCCTTTTTGTAATGCACAATTGTTTTGTGATTCAACCCTAGCCAGTAAATCTGCTTTGAAAGCCTAAACTGAATCAGCACTGACACAAGCTGTAACGGGTGTCAGTGATGCCTCCCCTCTCTTCTGGACACACATTCAGAGGTGGTCAATACCTGTTCAGCAGTCACCAATGTGAGAGAATAGCAATCGCCAGAATAAATGGTATTATGCCCTTTCTCCCAAGCCTGTTGCATCTCAATAAACTCTGCAGTGTCTCTGGCAAAGGGAGAATTCAAAAGGGTGGTCCCAAATCAAGACTCTGAAGGGCTTTGCATTCAGAATAAGACACTATGGGAGTATCATGATGACAGCTGCACTTACATCACTGAAAATAATTATTCTGATCCATGAACATAAGCTAAGCCGTAAGAATGGTCTTGTAAGCAAGGTCTGTTTTAATAGAAACATAAGTATTATGCATTACCGTCTATTATAAATTGGTTGTAATTTTCTCCTGACACTCTGTGAATTAAACTAGTTAGGATACCAAAAAAATAACAAATGCCACAAAGCAGAAAGCAAGCTCAGTGTCTGAAGGTTAATGATTGCTCATGAAAGCTACAGAAATAAATTATCTGCCTAGGGACACTGTCACATGATCGGCACAAAAGCTGCAACAGCCGAAAATGTTTATGTAGAGAAAAAAACACTGTCAGCATCACAGGGCCCTTCCCCCACTGCTGAACTGGAGTCCCGAGCCAAACAGCTGCTCCTGACTGCTTACATTAAACTAATTTGTGCTGCAACATTGCAGCTGCTTAATTTTGAGCCTGAACTTTATCACCAATAAGTGTTACAATAACAAGTGATACAGCCCCATCTCCCAAGAAATACCAAGTTCCTCGGTAACAAAGGCAGCAGAGCCCGCAGAGAGCCAAGAAAGCAGCAAAAAGACAATGGCCAAGAGGCTATTTGAAATCCCCATATCCTCCTGCTTTCCCTTGGTTTGCTCCTAAATGCATTAGGGCTCTGCCTGGGCGCTGGGGCCAGCAGGGCTGTCCCACGGGAGCAGCGCTGGGAACCGGGGCAGAGCCCAGCTCGTGATGAGCAGCAAGGGGGCCCCCCATGCACCGGCCGTTTTAGGATCACTGGTGTCTCTTTAAAACATTTACTGCACAGTTGCACTCACCAGCTAAAAAGATGTTTAAAAAGCGGGGGAAAAAAAGGAAAAGGAAAAGAAAAGTAAAAGCCTAGCTCATTCCTATCCTAACAGCTTGAAAGCCCTGACCTCCTCCTCACCCCTCCCTCTGCCTCCCCCCGTGAAAAAAAAAAGGCTTGCTCGAGCACAGTTGCACAGGAGGAAGTGTTTGCAGGGAGGCTGCAGAGGGGCGCTCCTCGGGTAGCAGAAGTGCCACAATTACAAACTGTCACATGCTGTTCCTCCCGCTTTCTGAATTATTCTCCTAGCCCTCCACTCTGCGCACAGCTCTGGCTTTCGCTGAAGCAGACACTGACCTGAGCTGGTTGTGATTCCTGCCAAATATGCAGGCACTGTTTTGCTACATTTTGGAATTCGGCTAAGTCCATGTGTCAGGCATTTGCTTGCACTCAGGAAACAAGAATGCTCAGACCAAAGGCCTCCCCACCCCCCTCCACCCCCAGTGTTTGGAATGCACAGAAACTTTTCAGTTTTTAATTACTTTTAATATGATTAATGTTTTTAGTTGCGTATCTCGTTACATCTCATATGCTTGTTAAAAAAAAAGAAAAGAAAGAAAGAAAGAAAAAAAAAGAAAGAAAAGAAAAAGAAATGGACCATTTAAATGTACCAGTCTTAGTTATTAAGAAAACAAATTGAGACAGGAAAAAAAAAAACCCACCCAGAGAGCAATTATACAGTTAAACAAAAAGCTCCAGTCCGTAGCAGTGTTAACAGGGTTGCAGATAGGCCGTTGTTTGTGTGCACGCACGCATGTGCTTGGGGAGGAGGAGAGGCCTGGGGAATTGGGGATGCAAAACAAGGGGTGCTCCCCCCGGCACCCCCGCCTTTTGCAGTCTTCCAGAGAGCAGCAAGAAGCAGGAGCTGCTAAATGAAACAATGACTCCTTTTGTTATATTTAAAACTATTAAAAAATCTTTTGTGTGTGTGTGTGTATGTGTGTGTGTGTGTGTGTGTGTATGTTTTACCAAAATAGCATTAGATGGACTTTTGCCCAGCCCTTACTGGATCTTCCTCTCAGTTTCGCCTTACAATCTTTTAAAACCTTATGAGTTTCATAAAAGAACAGCTCTGAAAGAATAACTGAGGTGATAAGACTCAGCTACAAAACTCAAAGCTCATCTGTACAACATACAGTGGTTTGAATGAGGAATTGTAAGGAAAAGGGAGATATTAGAACAGGAGGCCATCTTAGGTGTGGAGACACTATGGCTGGAGACAGAAGAGAGGAAAACAAAGGAGGGATCAAAAGGGATACTCGAAGGAACATATGTGGGGATTTATGAAACAGGGCACCTTTAAGTGAAGGTACTTTAATGTTACCCAGTGAGACCAAAGCAAATATGGGGATTAAAAGATAACTTGCAGAAAATCTGAATTCTCTCTCTCTGAAATTTCTGGATCTGAGAATTTCTCTTTATAACACCAAAAAGGAGAAAAAGAAGAAGAAAAAAAAAAAGAAGAATCTGACTGGTAAGAATGGCCAGTTTTATACAGCTCATGCTGAGCACTTACTTCCTCCTTTTGCGGTGACAGTAGCCTGGGGAAAGGCGCTATCCCGGGCATGGAAGGCAGGTTCACATCCTTTGCCGAGTCAGAGTGCAGGGGCACTCGGCCCTGGTGTCTCCTGCCCATCCATGCTGGGCGCTGCAGTCCACGAACTGGTCCAGGGAAAGGGTCATTGTCCTTCTGCCACTCGGATTCCCTCCTAACAGCCAAAGAAGCCACAGATATAAGTAAAAAAAAAGTAAGTGTAAAATGTGTCTCTATAAAGAGGTTTGGTTTCCCTGAATCAACATTTTCAAAAAAAATCCAGATCCGGTTAACATTCATGAGAACAATGAACACTCAATCAGTACTAAGTACACATACACATTTATGTGATTCACCTATTGTATTTACCGACCTTTAATTCATTCCCTTACCCCTTTTCCTTTGGATGCATTTGCACGTGGACAAACTATTTTCTTTTTAAATCAATCTGCCAGGAAAAATGTTTCTTTCATCTGCAGAAATTCCCATGCTCACAGTTTAATAAATGTACCTGTCATTGTGGAGTGATACAGCAAAACTGCACATTCAATAAGAATCATGTGAGTAATTAAGCATATAAAAAATAACTTTATCAAGTATTGTTGACCCCTTGCATTAATCCAGCTCTCTGGGACTTAGTCTAATATTTCAGGGTTATAAGAAATTCCAGAAATCTTTATTTTTCTTCTTCCCCAAATTACCTGTTAGGACCAAGATGGACAAACTCTATCTGAGAGAGGTTTTGTATTAATAAAAATCATAACTTAAAACTTGTAATCTTCCAGCCTCATAAAGTAGAAATGGTAAAAGAAAAGCCCTGAGTTTCCCAGTAAGTCTTTGTGCTTCCATCTAGCTCTTAAAACTCCCTGAAATATCAAATTGCAAACTCTCAATATTTTAAAGTTATTTTCAGGGATCTTTTTATGGTTTCCTCTGAGGCTCTGAGCACATGTACAGGTGGAAACTACTGCAGTTTACAAGGAGGAAGAAGTAAGATTTTTTTCCAATACAGTTGTTAAACTAACTGCTTTGAAAATGTTTCTTCTGTTGGCAAAATACATGCATCACATGTAAATAAAAAGTACTGCATAAATTACATTTAATGCATAAAGTATAATGGTAGTATTGATACCAGCATGAGACGACCTACTGTACTTTAATCATTAGTAGTGGTTTTGTCCCAAATTCACATTGCAAAAACATCCTGCCATGACATAATATATTTTCACTGCAATTAATATATTTCTCCTGTGCATCACCAAAAAATAATGAATTGCTCTTTCCATTTAGCTCCAACACAAAATGTACCATATTTCTTCTCACTTTTAGTAAGAAAATACATCTTATTTCTAATTATTACATGTGCTGAAGCGATTAATAAAGTATGCAATAACTTCTGATATACGGCATTAATGCTTAAAGTTACACTGAAATTTATTATTTTTCAAAAATACAAAATGCAAATCATTATATATGAAGGGCAAAAACTGTAAAGTTCTTACTTTACATGGAACTGAATTTCAGCCATAAATTTTGTTTACAAGCTACTTTAACGTGTTTAGGGATAAAGAGGTAGTAGACTATGACAAGGCCTTGTCTTTCATTCTTACTTGATGTCTTTTTTTAAAAAAGAAAAATAGACTAAAGAATAAAATTCTGCAGTCAGACTTGTCTGTTCCAGCACTTTGGAATTAGATAGAGCCTTCCATCTTGCAACTAGTCTTCTCTAGCAGAAGGAGTTTCACTTAATAGTCATAAATGTTTCAAATATTCAAATGTCTGCTTTTGTGAAGCAGACATTTACAACAGTAGTTTATCCACTCCATCTACCTATTTCTATTGCAATGAAGATCCTTATGTCCAGATTCTTCCCTCTACATTTCTGCACTTTATCTAAGCTTATTTTCATAAGCACTTCAAAAAGGTGGTTGTTTGCTTCCATATGCAGTTCAACCCATGTGAGCTTGAGATTTACCCCTCTCTCTCCCTTGACTGCAGAATCTAGAGCTAAGCACTGATCTTTGACAAGTTTTGCATCTAAATTTAGGTAGATAATCTCTGCATCTCAGAAAATGTCAGAGGAAAAAAAATGTTGATGAAAAGTGGAAGCAGACATTGATGAGAATTTTCTTGGGATCTTGTCTATTTTATCAGTTGATCCTAAAATAATAATAACTACTTCATCGTTTACTCAAAACCTTTGAGCTGTCAGCAATAGAATGTTACAGGAATTTTCTAAGAAACACAGTTTCACTCTAAGAAACACACCTCAAGCAGCTTTACTAGCCTCAATCTTGAGGTCTTCAGACATGGCTAAGTGCTGTAAGGTGAGGATCTGAAATAAATAGATATATTTTCCTTGTCAGCAGGAAAAGCACAGAGGAACTGTACTACTGCAACTTTCTAAGTAGACAAAACTAGAATAGGTCTGGAAACCACCCTCTGCAGAAAAGGATTTCTTCCTAGACCTAGCAACTTATTTTAATGCCTGTGTTGTATTTGAGGGATTTTTAAACAAATTCTTAAAATTCTCCCATGAAAAGAGTACCAGAAGTGTAATTGCCAACACTAACCTTTGGAACTGCCCCAGGAGGAAGAAGAACTTCAGGGCAACCATTTTCACATCTGCTATGTGCTAGGTGGTTTAGCGAGGTGAATCAGATAGATAAACTTATTTCTAAAAGAATCACTGTTGAATAGCTCTCTCTATTTATTAATGAGCTGCATATCTACCTAGCTGCAAAACTGAAAGTAAGATGTGGTTGGACTGCTGGTGAGATTATCAGAGTTGTGCTATCGATTCTGGACCTGCAATGAACCCCACAGGATTACTCTTGCAGTTAAATAAATATCTTCTCCTAGCAGTTATTCATATGAACTTAATAATTTACTAAGTACTGCAGTAAATCCACAGTGGTTTTCCCCACCAGAAAAGACAGAGGTCCAAAGTTGCAGTGCTCCTCAAAAGGGTCCCCATAACCCCAGATCTTCACTGACTTACAATGATCAAAACATAAGAAATGATAACACTGGATGTGACTTCAGAGATATTTTATGGTAATGCTCCATGCCATTTTTAAGCAGTAATTGAAAATTACTAATTGCAAAGATGAACTGTCGGATATTTTCAAAGGGCATCATAGCAGACCATGGTTTCTACAGAAAGACAGTTGTAGGCACAGAAAAAATCCTTTGCTGAAGGGGACCTCTGACTCAAAATGAAGGGGAAGAAGAGGCTGTTCAATGGGGCTGTTTTATTTCAAAACAGGGTTGAGGGGATTAAGAAAAAGCAAGAATGTTTCTCATATACGTGAACAGAATTCTTGCAATTTTTGAGAGGAAAAAAACATTAAATATATATATATTTCTCAGGAAAATATATTTTTCTCAGGAAAATATATTTTCTCAGGAAAATATATAAATATACTAAATATACATATATATTCAGTCAAAGAACTGAATGGGAAAATAAAGAGAGCTTTTCTGTCTGTTTGAAAATCAAACACGTCACAATGAATCTTTAAAACGTAGGGTATAAAAAGAGGAAATGAACAGAAGAAGAGACTTGAGCTGAATGTAATCACTGTTTCACTCAGCTGTTATGAAGAACTAGACCATAAACAGTGTTTTTTACAATTTTTTTCTGATATCATTTTTCAGTAAAACCCTGAAAATGATACTCAGAATATTTCCTAGAACAATATGAAGTAAACAGATGAATATGTTGAACTTTGAGACTGACCATCCATTATCATTTAAGTTAGAAGGCATGTGTCTATCCAAGACTGGGAGAGGACCTAATATTATATAACAAATTATGTATTTAATTATGGAAGTGTTTGGTAATTACAGCGGGGCAGGAGCTTCCTGGCAAAATATGCTTTTTTTTTTCAAAAATGTTGAGTCATCAAAACTAAAATTAAACAAATTCAGTTTGATTTGAAAGGGAAATGCTGGCAACTCTCCCAACTTGAAAAAGTTATAGCAAAATTGTTTAAACATTGGATTCCATATTTGCAATTGCAAAGTATATTTTGTTGTGCTTAACATTTATTACAAAAGGATTTTAAGATCAAAACAATGCTGTCAAAACTTCACTGCTATCAATTTTGGCACTAGCTCACGGAAACTCAGATCAGTCTACTCCAAGCACCAGTATAGGCATTTGACATTAAAAAAAAAAAAAAAGGAGAGAGAAAATTTTCAAAATTTTCAAGGAGAGATCCATGCCTTTGGAAGATGTTGTAAAAACAAAGCAAAATAAAAAGATCTGACCACAGTGAATGTGAGACTCTGAACAGAATTTTGAGGCCCAGGTCTCCAAATTGTTCTTTAATCCAGAAAAAAATTACATGAGCCAAAAGTCCCATTTTTTGACTCTTATCTAAATCTCTCTCTCCCTCAGATGAATCCTCAAGCTTCACCTGTCTACCTACTGTCATCACTTCAAATCATGCGCCTTAGTCAAAGTGCCTGAATGCTAGCTGTTCACTACTGAGCAACTGATCTCTAGGAATAGGGAAAGGATTCACGGACCCTATTCCAAGGGCTGGGAATCTATGGGGGCATTGACTCAACACACCCTTGATAATTCAATAGTGTAAAAAACCCACAGGAATGAAGAGTGTTGGCTATCAAAATGTGTTTTAATACCACAGGCCTAACAGTAAGAAAAGCAGAAGGAAAAAAACTCAAAAATGTATAATGTATGCTTTGAAAAAAAAATAGAATCATTTAATTCACTCATTTTCTACAATCTCATAAGTTTTTAAACAAACTATTAAATGTATTCCAAGTAGAGCATTTTTCTTTTGGGTCAGAACTATTCATAAGTAGTACTTCAGTCTAAGAGTAGATTGCTGCTTTGGTGACACTGCTTAGAAGAAAATATCCCCCCTTGCAAGGGCAGTAGAAACTTGCCTTCACCACAAACTGCCACCATCACTAATGAAGGTGGCTAGCTGGATGGCTAACGAGACCCCCTCATCAGGGAATGTTAATGGAGAGGAATCAACCTTGTACACAATAAGTGAACAATCAGGTAATGGAGTCAAGCAACCATATAGGCAAGGTGGAAAATAAATGCCAGGGACTTGAAAAATCTAATGAATGCCTGATTAAGCTAATTGAAGCCTGGCCACTGAAAATTAATGATTTGGAAAATTGCTCCTAGAACAGAAGAAAAAGCAAGATTGCTGGATAGAGACAGAAGGTTCAAATGCGAATGTAGTTACCAAGAGATTAATACCTGGTACCTAGGGTACATAAAACTTTGCTATCTCACCTTTCATCACATTAAGCATATTACTTTCCTGCTGCTTCCCCATGCTCATGCATCTAGAAAGTTTCAGAAACTCAATTGTTTAGTTTTTTTTTTTAATCTAAGAATAAAGAGAATACTAAGAAAGAAGAAAGCAGTGATGTTCTAATCATTTCACAATGTCTTCCCCTTCCTCTTTAATGAAGAGAAAGGACCTGTATTGAAATTGAAAAACAAAAAATAGGGATGCTAAGAATAGTTACAGCATGAAATACACTCCATAATTTTCTTCAGTACAATTGTTCTAATTCTAATCACCAGAGTTTTCATAAATGAAGTGAAGTGTCCCTTTAAAAATATTACTAAGATAGAGAAGTATTTTTCAGCCAATGATCTGAGGATGTCTGAATCTCTGTGGACTATTAAGGGATCTACAAGAAGTATTTTTTAAAAGCAAACCTAGTATTATAAAACTTGCATTTATTACACAGGAACCTGCACCTCTAGCAGAAAATTTTCAAGGAAATATAAATCAAAAAAAAAAAAAAAAAAAAAAAGGTTGAAAACTATTAGGTAGACCCTTGGCACAGAGAACTGCATGAGCTATGGGGCAGGCAAACCAGCAACCTTATTTTGGCTCCAGGCACTAGTAATTCAGGCACTTTACTGAACTAACAACAATGATACTCTGGTTTTTAAAACCATTAAGATTTAAAAATAGTTAAAATTATATCTTTCACTGTGTAGTGCTTTTCTTAGAGCAAGAGATCCCGAACCAAATTCTTGTGGTTTCTATGGAGCATGGAGTTCTCCTGAGCCATGACAAGTAATTGTGGACAATCTACAGGAGCATACGCTAATTAATTCTTCAGAAGTTTGGTGAGATGCTAGTCATTTCCTTCTTAACTTTATTCTGAATTTCTCAACATATATCATCCACACCTTCTTACTCATTTTAAATGATCACATCACTTACTTACACTTTTAAAAGATGTCCATTATGAAATTGAAGGTTTGACAGTAGTCTTTTGGCATAAAAAGATTTAATGACCACAACTTTAGGCAAAATCTATTTCAGTCTGCTGTTGTGTCAACTTTGCTGCCAGCCAGTTAAGTCCTGCTGAAGTTTGTCATAATTCCTCTAATTTTGATTACGTGACTTTGGAGTATGTGCATAATATAATACCTCATTGCTCTTCCATTTTCCAGATTATTAGTAAGTAGGTCAACTTCTACCCATATGTGGAATATTGAGATACCCCAAAGGTAATTTTTCCCATAAGGAGAATGACCTGCTTTTCTCTTCTGTTTTATACTGTCTCATCCACACAGAGTGTTATTTTCTCTGTCACAGTTTTACTTTGCTCAAAACATCAAAGATACTTAAGTGCTGTTATAACTCAGACATGCAATTAACAAACAGATAAAGAGATTCCCAAAGTTGACTGAATTTGAAAGTGCTAAGCAAGCCAGCAGTGAAACAGGAAAATGGGAGGAGACTGGGCATCAGTTCAGCTGAGAGAGGCATTCCGGCAGGAACGGTAAATCCTACCAGAACAAAGAGAGAGAAAAAATCACTCCTTGAAATCTTAGAAGTCTCAGTAGATTTGACTCATTTGAACAGTCATTTTGAATACTGAGAATATAAGATCAATTCTTCTACACTGATTCCGAGGGAAAACCTGAATCTTAGACTTCTACCTCTCCTAGCCTCCATTTTATGGAAATTTATGTGCTTTAGTTTCTTTAGCTGTCACTTTAATAAGTATTCAAAGATTACGTACACAAATACACTTTATCTTTTTTTTATTTATTTATCTACTAATTCATTACACATTCAAAGAGTTTCTGAGGTGCAATATTCTTTTGCAAAATTTATGCTGAATTTTTCACCTACTGTACATCACCCACTATGTATCATCAAATTCTGTTTTTTTTTAATAACTTCATTTTTAACTACCATATTGGTTAAGTTTTCAAGAGCTGAAGTAAGCTTTATTAGACTGTAATTCTCCATGTTATTGTTCAAGATTTTCAAAAATATTGCTATTTTCCAATCTTCCAATATAATTTCTGCATAAGACAATAGATACTTTAATTAGAAGCTGTTTTACTCTTAAGTTTATTCAAATCCCCATCTATGCTCCCTCCAGCTTGTTGCTGTTTTTTTGCTCATCAGTTTGCTGTCTTTGGACTCTTCAGCAATTTAGTTTGTCACCTTTCCTGCTAAGCAGAAAGAAGTTCCAAGTCTCCATTTCAGTAAAGCTGAAATTCCTTGACCTGCCAGTTGCTGAAATGCCATCTCCTGAAAGGAGCTCTCATTTGGGACAATATTTTTCATGGAAATAGAAGCTATAAATTATCATCATATGAGTAATTCTTTTGACCTTCAATATATTCTGCTATGTGCATAATATTTTGTTTGAACAGGTACTACTGTAGTGATTCTACACTGAAAACACGGGAAACCAAAGAACTCTGTCAGCCTTCCCTCCCCAGTACAGGAAGGATTGTAATCTGGAGAAGCAGAGTTCTGTACTGGAGAGTACTGGAGATCCTAGGAAAGGCTCCTCCCTCTATTTGCATCTCTCTGTCTGCATTCTTCATTTCCCCAATGCCCTGAATCAGGATGACTTCTTAATTAACAGTGTATCAAATTTCTCCTATTTAGCTGTCCAACCTTTAGTGTTGATTTAGGAGGACATCAGGGCAAGAGCCAGCTATTCATACTGCTCCAAAGTAACTAAGAAAAGTATTGTCTGCTGGGCTGCTATCAACTTCACACTGCAATCTTCCTTCCCAATCTGCCAAGTACTGTTGCATAAGAAACAGCTTTTTGAAAATATTGGTCATTTCACATAGAACACTATGCCACTTTGTAAGTTCCCCGTTGAAAACCATCAGGTTAATTTACTAAGTAACACAGGCCCCAATTGGCATAAGCCTATTGAATTTAATCAAGAAAGTCCCTCTTCCAAATCAAGCTCTGTATGAAGAAAAGTATTTTTGCTTAATCAAAGGCCTTGCCATCACAAGCTTTATTAAAAAAAAATAAAAAAAAGAATCTTTCCCTATTAGAACTATAGAACTCTACAGTATATTCATCAAATATTTACTCTTAAATACTTAAATATTTCTGGGATATTCTCAGCAGTTAGAATCAAATGCTTCAGTGTTCAGAAACAGCAAGTATGAAATGATAGCAGACATGATCAGATTAAAACTTGCTTTTAAATTCAAATGAGTGATTGCATACAATTTTTTCCACTATTCACTCAACTGCAGTCAGATTTAACATTGATACAGCAATCTACAGAAGTGTGTATATTGTGCAGGTACTTTCTGGGTGCGGCATAGTAAGATGTTCATATGGAATTTTAAAAGAAAATGCTACAAAACTAAAAAGCAATTGTCATATAAAAAAAAGAACTAATTATTTCTGTTCCCTTCAATCACAAATCAAAGACTATATTAGAATTAGACAGTGAATGCACACATAAATGCTAAGTTATACAATAAAACGTTGGGTTACAATGAACTCCAATAGATTTTATGCACAACTACACTGAGTAAAGTGGACAAGAGTAAGTTGCAGTTGGAGACCAAGCGTTACTAAATAAATAAATAACACATAAATGTGTTCTATAACTTCACTTTCATTCCATGCCACAATCACAAAATGCCCCTCACAAAATGCCATCTCTGAGCTGACTGATAAGACCCTTGCTGCATCTCTTTTTAGCTGCCTCCGCAAATTCCCCTTTGTTGTACCAGTCATAAAAAATAGATCAAGGGCTGCTGCTGATAAATAACATTTAATAAAACTAGTAGTAGAAAAGCAGTTATGTGTATATATGCTAGAAGAGTATACATCTGACTCTATTTTTGCATATCTTTGCCAGGTCTGAAGAAAGCAATATTCAAGCATATCCGTGAACATGTGAATAGTTACAACGAGCCAGCTTTGTGCGTGAGAGAAGTCTTATCAAGGCCCAAGAAGGTAAACTTTTGGGGCAGTGTGTCACATTTTCCTGTATAGATACACATGGGAGAATTGATCGTCTGATCTTATCTGATCTGATAAGAGTCTCAGGGATCTACTGTAATGCATACAGGAACTGAAATACAAATATTAAATAATTATTATTAATGTGTTCCACCTGAATCAGTAAAAGATAAGCTTCCAGTCTGAATTCATCTTCTCCCAACAAAGAAGAACAGACTCTCTGATTCTCTTAACAATTTCATGGTGTATTCCAATGTTACCACAAGTCTTGAGAGATAAGAGTTTTTCTCTGTTAAGAAAATCAAGTTATTAAATTGGTTGAAGATGACTCTACCAGAAATGTATTCAAATCTTCTTTATTAATTATCATAGGAATTTAGTTTGAGAGTCACATAGAAATTTTTGTTCAGTTTTCATAGATAAAATATATTATGTACAAAAATTACTATGATTTTCATTTAGCAAAACCCCAGTAGTACTGAACTAAGCAAGTTATTCTCTGTACAAAGAGAGCTCTGAAGGACTGATTCATTCTTTTACAGTGCATTAGTTTAATCACCTAGGAGATTTCTAACAGATGATGAAATCTAAACAGGAGCAGGAGCTTAAGTTATCTTTGGATGAACATATTTAGTTTCACATTCTCTCCTAGCACCAAGCAAAATAAAACAACCTAAATACACTTCAATGGTACCCTCAAAATGTATTTAAATTTTGCTGGATTTAAAAATGCAGAATCAAATATTGTTTATTAAAGTTATAGGTACTTTCTCCTAAAACTAACTCCGCAGAAATAAAAGTTATTATTTTCTTTTCCTATTTTCCAATGTAAAGTAATTGCAATAACATAGTAAAAAATATTTAGAATAGACAAATCAGTCAAAGTAACAATTACAATGAATTATAGAGCAATCTTCTATTATACCTTATTTTATCTTCTTTTGATTATTTGCTATATTTACACAGTCTCCCAATTATCAAGGAATGATCCAGAGAGATTCTGAAGGTACAATGACATATTGTTAACAGCTCAAACAAAAGTGAATTCTGATGAGCAGACAAAACCAACAAACAAAAGGACAAAATCCTATTTTTCTTATTCAAAGAATATTCTTTCCTGGTGAGAAAATAATGTATCAGTCTTAAATAGTACAAAAATAAAACCAATATGATAATAAAACAGATATAATAAGTTAATAAAGCAAAACTGCATAAAAAGAGGATACAAGTCAACAATATGTTGACCAGGGATGTGCACAACCACTCAGGTCCTGACAATCTGTGACTGGGTCTCAGAAAAGTCCACAAAGGATGTACAAAGGAGCTCAAATAGGTAAATATAGGATTATAATAAGGATGCTCCTGGTCACTCTTCTACTTAACAGCTATGGAAGTCCTAATTCTGCTTCAGAGATTTAAATTCAACTCTTAAGTATGTTAGAACTTCCAAACCAAGGAGATCACACCTCTATCCCTCTTGCTGGGACAATATCTAAATATTTCTTTGAGTAGAAACTGAGTATTCCCTTCTCCCAGGCAATCCGTTCTTGGGCTTTCATTTATGAATGTAGTGTTTGGGTTCTCGCTTCAAGCCTACCACTGGTGCTAAATGAAGTGGAACTGATCACAGATGGTTGTACTCGATTTACATCTAAATCCTGTGTCTGGAGAACCAGGCGCTCTGACAAACTCTCAGGAATGATTTAAAGGACCTAAATGAGGCACAAGACAGAGTGTTGCCTAGAGACAGCCAATAGGAACTACCAAGCATGAGAACTTCAGAAGAATTCACACTATCTGTATATGACCCACAGTCCCTCTGTACTTGAGTTCTTGGCCTGTAAAACAGTAAAACTAAAACCCACAAACCAATGCTGTGAGGCTTTACAAAGCCAAAGACGAATACAATTACAAGTGCTAAGGTTTGAATATACCCTCATTTTAGGAACTATGTTAACTGCTCCGTTCTCTGGCACTAACATTGTCCTGATTCTGAAGAGAGAGGCTAAACTGTATTACTAATTACCCTCGCTCTGCTGCTACCCCTACATTCTCAAGTTCTAATTCCCCAAAGACTATCTACAGCAGGGCTATCTTCACATACAGCATGTCTACATCACATAACGAACCTGAAATAGTCAGTACATCCCCACAGAGTACCTCCACAGAGAGATGAATTGCACTACATGGAGATATCAGCTCAGGTCCCAGTACAGTGCAATCAAATAAGTATAGAAGGTGGCTCTAGTTAGTAAGTTCTCCCTCATCAGGATTAATATTAGCTTGGATATAGTACCCTACTAGCAGTGTAATACTGTTTAGGATATAAGACCTTAATAAAATCATACAGTTTGGGTATCTTGACATTGCATTTCATTCTGAAGTGCAGATGTGCTAACAGTTATATGGCATTTCTTTGTTAATTTTTAATACCTTTTGTATGTGCTCCCATCTCAGTGTCCACAGAACACTTCTAGAGCAGACACGTTCTATTTTAAAACTTGGGGCCTGATTTTAGGAAATTGTCTCAATCCAAATACGCTTTGCTGAGTGCAAATTCAAAGCTTGGAGCAAGGCCCATTGAGTAATGAACTTCAGAGGCTATTAATCTGCAGCCTACAATTTGTAAATGTGCAGGATACTGAGTCAGTAGAAAAAAATAATTTTAAACATCTGTGGTATTCTTTCAATTCCAGATTAATTACACTGCTCAGATTGTAATGTTAGCCAGAAATTTCAAGTCTCTCCACTACTATGTTGAGAATGTTGTATTTTCCTTTGTGTTTATCACTGCTCTGCTATAGGAGGAGGCTTCCTGCCCAACACACACTTATGTTCAATTCTGTGTCCTACATTTATTCTACTGCTCACCTTGCCTGCCTTTTCTTTCTCCTTTTGTCTGAAGTCCTTCTGAAGCTCTTTGTTATACAGCATTAATTATTATTATTACTCTTAAGACAAAGGCTGTGTACATACCCCCACATCACTCCATCAAAATGGTGATATAAATGAAAATCTAAACAGGCTGTTTAATCCTTTTGAGAAGCTAATAATTATTTTCAATCAGCAAAGACTATTCTGCCATTTCAAAGAATGATTAATGAGAGCAAATGTGTTTGTAATTTATTAGCAGCAGCTTTCGGGGAGGGCGGAGGATTGGGGAGGAAGCTTAGGAATGGCAGCCATAGCATCAACATCTGACTATGTGAAGGCACTTCTGCTCTGTGTCTTAAAGTCAAACATGAGGCTGCCCCTTTGTTGATTTATACTCTGTACAGTGATACAGACTGCCTGGATTCTACTCATGAGTGGCTTTACAGTTACTTTTTGTTCAAGTGTCATGGAAAAAAAAAACACTGCACTAACATATACCCCTTCCATGACACTAGGTCAGCCATCATCATTCCTCAACGTGCATCCTTTAAGAACAGAAGTATATCACAACAAAACAGGAAGGAAAATGGGTGCAAGGAGGAGGAAAGCAGAAGATGACTGGACAGAGAGAGGAGGAACATTAATGCCTGTATTATAAAACTTGAAGTAACTTTATGGCCCATACAATACATACAATACAATGTTTGAGAACTCACCTATGTAATTTTGTCTTCAAAACATACCTGCAAGAATAGAATATAGTATTGCACTCATTTACCAATAAGAAACTGAAGCACTGAAAATTCCTTAAAACCCATTATATTCCTATCCGTCCACTTAGATGCTGCAACGCTTCCCAAACTTGAGTTTTAAGAGTTAGACTCCCCAGCAAGAAATTTCTGAAGATTAAAATGGGAGTAAGGTGGACATTAGGTGCCTACAAAATAAACCTACCTGAAACCTGCCAGACTCAGCGGCCAATTTGTCATGAAAGTGCCCTGCTGCTTAGGCACAGAACTTTGTCCCATTCTAAGATGCAGTGAAAACCAGAAACTAGCAAGGGCAATTCCTATGTCTAAATCAGCCAAGCATTGAATTTCCCAAACAAATTAACACATGCAGCATTTCCAAAGATACAACAGCCCAGTCTAATCCTTTGCACATATATTCCACTAGCAATAAGGACTATAGTGTTTGCAATATAGGCAAATATAGAAAAACTTTGGAACAGAAACATTTTAAGATAAAAAGAAAAGACATCTATGTGACCAATCACCAAACAAAAAAAAACTGACAGGATATTCTGGAACCAGCTGGAACCCCTATCCCACTTCTATCCAAAGAGAGTCTTTCTTTGATAGCTGGGATGGTGGTAGCAACACCATCTGCCCCTTCTTTTGAAGTTGTGTCATTGTGCAGAAACAAAAACAAAACTGAAAGAACCAGAAGAAAAAAAATAAGCATAGAATCACAGTGTCTATTGTTCCTCTTTCTTGCAGCCCAGGAATCTTGTTTTCTTACTTTGTTTTTATTTTAAGACAGAAGAGTGAGGGGGGCGCACATCATGAAGCATTTTATATATAAGTAATTATTCCAGTCAATTTAGCGCTTGTGAGACTGCATCTGGAGCATTACATCTGGTCCAGGGCTCCCCAGTAAAAGATAGATATTTACAAACTGGGAAGTCCAGCAAAGGCCCACGATTAAAGCTGTTGAAGCACATGATATGACAAGAAGTTGAGATTGGATTTGTTCCACACAGAGAAAAGATGACTAAAGGAAGGATCTAATTTCTATCTTAAGCTTCCTAAAGGGAGTAAGTAGAGCAGAAAGAATACACTTCTTAGTAACACACAGCAGAAGGACAAGAGGCAATGTTCAAAAGTTGAATCAAGGAAGATTTCAATTAGATCTAAGGGAAGAAAAGATGTTCAGAAAAGCTGTTAAAGAAGTAGAACACACACACACAGGTCATGCAATCTCCATCCTTGGAAATACTCAAAGTTTGTTGGGACAGGTCTCTGGGCAATTTGATCTAACATTTGTCTTGTTTTAAGCAGGAGTATTCTACCAAATGACCTTCAAAAGATCCCCTCCAACCTAGTCCATTCTATGATTCTACTCAGAAATTCTTGTAGCCTAATAATTAGGAGAATGCAAGTGTGGACTGATGCAAAAGTGAGAAGGATATGACACAGAGGTTGACTGGTTGACTGACAGTGTTCAACTCTACCTCCACATTTTGAGGAAGAAATGTCTTAGCTGATTAACTGTGTTTCCCGAGTTAAGCAATAGTTCCTGCACAAAGGAGAAATGAATCCACAGTCATGAGTGAAAGAACATAGAAGTTTCCTGAACAATCAGAAGAAATAAAGTTAAATCATTCTGAAAAAGTTTATTTTGCAAACCTAGCAGTTTCTGTTCATGGCAGACATAATCAGTGTTGCCACTGAATTTGGCAGCATTATAGGGGCAATATTTTCCTAAGGATAAACTATTCTTGTAGCATTTTGCCTGTTTATATTGTACATAGGTATTTTTACATCATCATTTATCCACTGGGATGCACAGCTTGTTTTTCTGATTTATTCTTACTTAACCAATCTATTTACATTGAACAACACATGGAAGAACCTTTATAGGGATTTTTGTATGGCACATTATGAATCACATTTTTTTGGCCCCACTTTTACATCACAGAGAACTGGCCACAGCTGGAAGCAAAACACAGTCCTCTTTGGATCAATGGTCTGCTCTGATTTGACAAATTCTGTGTTTTCAATCTGTTCTCTTTGATGTCTCTCTTCTCAAGCTTCATCTTGTTTTTATTCTATACATTGTATTTGACTGAATTAGACTACAAAGTCTTGCAGAAGATATTGGTTTGAACAAGATTTCAAAAATAGCTTAGTACATCTGGATACCTCAAGTTTTGAGTGACAATTCAATATAGCTGGATTTTTACAAAATGATGGACAGTTGTTCTTTGAAAATCAGGCTGCTTTTACGTTGTACAAAGATAAGCACCATAGAAGTGATTCAGCTGAAACTAATAGACACTTCTGAAAAATCCTGTGTCTTTATCATGATTGATAGAGAATCATGTTCATTTACAGCATCATTTTGAGAAAGACATGCATATCTGACTCAAGGGTAACAGCATCCTTAGTTTCACATACAACTACCTCTCATAATGCACCACTATATTAATCTATTCTGAATAAATGAGTGCAATTCTTTAATTAACAGTGTTTCCACTTGTTTCAAGATAATAAAAGAATTTAAATCTCTTATTAAAACTTTACAAAAAGCACAAATAGACACTATCAGCACCTATGACCTTGGGCTGATCACTCTACTGCATATTGTGCAGAGAGAGAAAACTAGTTTGTGTGCAGATCTCTTCTTCCAAAAAGAAAATGATTCCCTGTTGCTGTATTGTTCATAGGAGTAACATCAGTAAAGTTAAAACCCTTGTCCATAGATTATGCTGAACTCTTCCATCCGAGTACTGTGGTCTACCAGGCAAGGCATGAGCCATACAGAATGGGTGCTTGGGCTCACCACTTCCCACCTAATGGAAAAGATCTGCCATATAGAAATTCCAGTTCTTGAATGTTCACGTATCTGTCATTCCAACTTCACCATCTCCATCTCCATTCATATAACTTGAAAATCTGGAGTGCATTCCTGACCTCATTGCTGTCACATACGCAGGGGAATGAGAAACAATAAGGAGACTCGAGGTCCATGCTTGCCTCTGGAAAAGCAAACCATCCTTTAGCAAGTCTCCTGTTCTGCCTTATCACGTTAAACGTCTCATCTGCATTATGGATTAAATGGTATTTTTTCACTAATGAACAATGTACCACTTCCAGGCCATGACAGGACACTTGCATGCTTCTTTCATAAGACAAAATGGTGTCAGATTTCTTCTGCCCATATTTGAAATGCAACCTCCTCCCCTAAGAATATATTTGTGAACAATGATCATGTGACTCACACCAGATTATGACACTAGGCTAGTGCAAGTAACATTTATGAGGCAGAATGAGTGTTCACCATCCAGCTGCCTAATGAAATCAAATACATCAGTAAGTCCAGTGCTAATGAAGATTATTGTTTATCAGAGTATGGGTCATTAAAAGACAGTACTTCCATTTCACTGAGTCATGATAAAAAAAACATGTTTTGCAAGTTTGAAGGTGTTCTGGGACTGCTTACAACTGATCCTGTAGAACTGCTGTGGCACTGAATTTTGAGGACCTGCAGCCATAAGCATTTCATAATGATGTGATCCTCTGACTACTGGACACCCAGACCAAACTCTTAATGTGTGAAGAACAGCAAAGATTTTTCTGAATGCATTCAAATGCTTAACTGGAACTACCTGCAGTATTTTAATGGTAAGGGAATAATGATATGAGGGGAAATATTTAATTTAGTTTCACTTATCAATCAGAGCAGATTTATCTTGGTTTTCAAAAACATGAGAAGGAGCACAAACCAGTTATCTTGGCTTACCAGACAGATGAAATTATGTTCACAGAAAAAAAAATCTCGAGTGGAGAAAAGAGGAAGGATGGTGAGAGAGAAGTGAAAGGATTAAATGGAGACTTTTCAATGAGTTGTGTAGGACATGTATGAGGAAATCAATGAGACAAAAATGCAGATAAGACATGACAGTGCAAATACTATGACATAGGACTATGGAAAACTGAAGTAGAAGAGATCTTGACAAAGAACATGAGAATGTCTGAGGATCTTAAGAAGGTTTTTACAAAAGTATTCATTAAAATTGGGAGATGATGAATATGTCCTTAAAATATGCTTTAAGCATATCAGAAGACAGTAGTATAGCATGTGCCACAATCAGACTCAGATGATGAAGACATAAATTAACCTATATGGATAGGTAAGAAGTTGCAATACTGTTGGTCCTAAACAGCTGACACCTGAAAATATGTAATGATCATGAAAACTTATTAACACAAATAAGATATGCATGCTATGATAAAGTGTATATCCAAGACATAAAATAACTCATATTTTATCCTCACCTGAAAAAATTGTTACAGTTGCAAGGAAGTTGTACACTGATAAAATACCAGGTTTTAAAGCTGAAATCCTAGACAATCTTAGATATAAAAGTCATGCACATGCTTTAATTGATTCATTGTATACAGAAAGAAGTTGCTCTGCACAGCAATCAGCTGTTCTAAAAAGTGAATAATCAGACAAACTATATATATGTACAGTTTTTATACTCTTAAAATCTGGTTTTTAGACAATGATTGTGACAATTTCTCTGTGAAAAGTTGTGTTCAATACAAATTTCATAGCAGATCTGAGTATGACCACATAATTTAAGACATCTTGTATTAATAAGACAATGCTGGCAGCACCATCGAACAGAGACATACTACCTTGATGAAAAATATGAGTACAGTTTATTCTGAATGTTATCTGTCTAGCTCCGTGTAGAGCTAGAAGTCCATAGCGCAGATTAAACGCAACTGCAAATATATCAGTTCAAAATGCAGTGCAAACAGAGCCTCAGTCTGTTCTAGATAAAGCTGTGAAGGCTTCTACAAAATCAGAAGTGATAGGCAGTTTATAAATAAAACAAAAACATTGTTTTACAAAAATATAGAATGCCAACTTCAAGGGGGGATGGAATCAAACTACAAAACAGTGACTAGTGATATGCACTGCTGTCTTACTAAAGCTTTTGTCAAAATATCTTTTTTTTAAGCTTTAGACAAGACACATTATCTTCAACACTTGCTACACTGTTATAGCCTCACAAGAAGCCTGGGTTCTGCCAGGTTTGCATGGGTTAAAGTAAGCTGTATATGCTAACATGACACCTTTAAGTCTTTGTCTAGACAAGGTATTAGAATAGAAAACTTGCTTGTAGGATGTAAGTATACAGAATTAGGTAATAAACTGTTCCAATAGGTATAAACAAAAAGACAATGTGATGACAAAGGACTGCAGAAGACAGAAAAAATAAGATGAGTTCCTCAGGAATATGTGTCGGGCACTCAGCTTTTTATTAATGACCTTGAATTTGGACTGCTTGAATGCCACCAAAAATATCTGGTAACTGGAAATATCATGAATGCCTCAAATGCTCAAAGTCATCCACTGACTAATAATTAATAACTAAATGCTTTAGTTAGCCACGTTTACATTAAAAGAGCCGTACTACAAAACAGCATTCAAGTGGTGCATTCACAGTGGTAAGCTAGTCATGTGCTACTTTAGAAGGACTTCTGAGAGCACGGGCCCAGCCTCACTGGTTTGTGTGAAGCTGGACTGCTCTGCAGATTCTTCTCCAGTGCTCAGCTGGAGAGCACAGCCAATTTATCTAATCATCCGTGGGAAAAGGTGGGAGGAATGTACAAGACAGCAGAAGACTAGAAGCATTTGAGTGTTGCTGGCAGGCAGGGAAGATGTGTTGGTAACTTAGGCTAGCTAACCCCTACTGGATAATCCAAGCTTCCAGGAAAGGAAGTCTTGGATTTAATCTTCCTCTTTCCTAACACAGTTCAATGGGAAGACACCTTGAGTGATTCAATGGCAACAACCATATTCTGACAATAAACAAATCATCCAATGCCTGATTGCACATAAAACATGGTTTCTCCATCCAAAAATACTCAGATGTCTTCTGTAGTGAACTCTATCAATATTAATATCAATATGCACAATATTAAGTGTGCAAGTGTCCAATAATCCAAATAAGTCAAGTCTCAGGCACAGAATTAAACTAATCAGCAAGTCTGTCATCACACAGAATTCCTGTGTCAATAGCATAGTACAAGTTTACCTGTTCGTAGTCCACTTCCTTTGATTCCAGAATTGCATTTTTCCTTTTTACTAAAACCATGAGGGGAGTCATATTAACTTCCCTGGCTTCTTCCATGTTTCTGTATAACTGAGCATTTGAGTCCTGAGTTGTTTAACCATGCCAAAACATAGCACAATATATTCCCCAGTTCTCTAACTGTGGCCTCTCTCTGCTGTGTAATGTACCAGAGCGGTGTTGCTGGAGATGTGGCAGATAATAGGGTGTTTACCTGCTAGTTCAGTATCCTCGTGTCCAGCTGAAACAACAGACAAGAGGAGAGATAAATGAGTAGTGAAAGTTGATAGTCAGGTCCACATTCTTTGCCTCTGAAAAAATACATGTGTATACCCGTTAAAGATGGCCATGAATAAATGCACAGATAGTTTTGCATCTCGTAAAATTTGCCCATAGGATTTTCCATGGTATAAGTGGGGCAGCAAGCCCCCCAAGACTGTTAAAATCAAAAGGAAATTTCCCATAATGATCCATTCTTAAGCTCTAGCTTATTAATTGTAGCATGGTTTATTCAACTGTACCTCTCTCTGATTCTAAAAATAGCAGCGTCAAAAGGCTGTAGCAGGCAGTTTCTCTCTGCAAGTTAATCTATTATACAAGAAAAGGACTTTACAAATGGCTACATTAAAGGCACCTAATGAAGTCAAAGCAGCTGTTTTAAAACATATTCAAACAAAATCTAGTCAATGAGAGTTGGGCTCTGAATTTCATGTTGTACTATTAGGTATGTAAAAATGGAGCTTTTCAGAGGAATGAATTCTTCAAATTAAGGGAAAATTCTGGCTATTTGAGTACCTCATTATACTCTATATTGAAGATCTTTCTCATCTATATTATCCTATTAAGGATTGCAGTGATACCCAAAACTGTACTCACTGTTGTTATAAAAGGACATACATACCACTAAAAGCAGTGCTTTTGATACTTCTGTCCTTATTTAAGCTCAGTTCCTATTTATCTCAGTAGAGATGTTGTTAACGGATCCAGAATTAAACCCTGTGTTTAAACCCAACAATATATTACATCCTATAGAAATGTAATTTTCCGGGCCTTACAAAATATCAAAGCTTCAGATCATTAGTAATTACTTATGCATGCATATTATTCCTCCTTCCTACTGACAGATCTTCTTTGAAGCAGAATGGGTGCTTTTCCTTCAGGCTATTCTGCCTTAAAAGGGTCAGCTCGAAAACCAAATTTTTGTTATCCTTACCAAATATGGTATCTACAACAGTAAAAAAACAAACAAAAAAAAAACACTTAAGGCTAGCTGAAAGAAACAACATATCTGAATCTTTGACATCTGATTATGTGCCCATGCTAAATATAAGATGGTATATGCATATTTTGCATGTTGAAGCTCTCATTTCTCCCTAACGCAATAATTGATAGATTTCATCAGGGGATTTAAAACTTCCATGATATCTTTTTTTAATAATTCAGAGTATATTATTTAAATGTACTCTTTCAGAAAGTACATATTTCTAAACAGGAAGTTTAAAAATTCAGAATTATCTCTTTAAGTAATTCAGAATAAAAAACAATTCAGTCATATGGTCCTGGATTTTACATCAGGGCATCAGCATTAACATGTGGGCATAGATATTCTGTTCCCAACTGTGAGAGGGATATACATGGCCTTTAGTAGAAGATCCAATCCTTAGGAAATACATGTCTTTTTGTAAGGGCACAATTCTGCTCTAATTAAAGTCAATTTGAAATCTGACATTAAAATCAGTGGGAGTAAGTACAAACCTTTATTTTTTTCAGGAATTGATTTAATTCATTGTACTTCAGCTAGCAATTCTGACACCTATACTGCTAATCAAAGACCTGGGAACTAATTCCCAGCTATAAATATTTATACACCAGAAGAAAATGGGAGGCCCCCATGGTTTTCCTTAATTTCTTCCTTCAGGTTACTGCTACTGCCTTTTGCAGAATTCATGTTATTGCATCTGGCGCATCCTGTTAAGCATGCGTGACTCACCTAAAAGTGGATAGAGGAGGTAAGAATGTCCTAGGCATCCTCTAGTAACCATAAACCACAAAACAAAAATTAACAATACATACTAGTGTTTCTGTGTCAGAAGAAGAAATATGTCCTAGAAGACATATTTAATAGTGGCATTGCCATAAAGCATACAGAATAGCAGATGGATATATATCACGGACACTCATTTAAAAGCTACAAGATGTGACGAAAGTCAGAACACATTTTGCTTAATTTAGCTCCATGGTATCTTTCCATCACATTCTGTCTTTTCTCTCACACTCCTCCCATTTCCTACTCCTCTCCCTCCCAACCCATCCTACCTGTTTGTGTTCGCCCTGCACTGTCTGGTGTAGGATAAGCGTACATAGTGCCACAAGGAGTGCCACAAAGGCAGGTACACCAAAATGGTACATCTGAGCCTTTAGCCCTGGCCTTTGGAGAGCCCCATAATCTTCACAGTTTATTATTCCCTGTTCATTGGCTCTCATAGACTTTCAAGAAGCATGGAGGAATAAGTAGCTATTTGTTTGTTTGCTTGCTAAGTTGAAGAACAAAACCGAATTTACATATAACCTACTGGTGCAGTGAGTCACCCACCACATGAGGGTCTCAGTTTGGCCATATAACCAAATGGATTGTGCATAGGACTGCAAACCCAGAAACTACTGAGTGCCATTAATAGCTTTAACTAATGATTCTTTCAATGGATCCAGACAATTCATTAATCCTTTTTGTCCCTGATTATCTGGAAAGATTGCTGTGATAATGCTTTGCTTGCCTTCCTCACAGTATTCTGTAAGAAACATTCAGACATTCAAATTTTGACCTCAAATATAAACATGCTTGAGTTTCATTTATTTCAATGGGATTTAGGCATATCCATTTTAATGCTGAACCCAGCCCATAAACATTGACGATTATTTTGCTCTCTGAAGAGGTGAAATTCAAGTTTTATTATACTTTTAATCAGAGACAGGCAGAAAGCAAAAGCTGAACAGAAAGCTGTTATTTCTATTAAACATATGCATGATGGGAAAAAAGCAAGCAAGGAAAATATAGAATGGTATTCCCTTTAAATTAGAACAAAATTGTGTCTTGAAATAGAAGGTGGAACAAGAAGATGTTTGCTTTCAAGGGAAAGTATGTTAAGTGCCAAAGACATTGACTAAATTGTTCAACACTTCATGCTTACTTAATGACTGATTACTCAGTAATGTTCCCAAGGTCAGAAACACCTTGGGTATCTGTCATCTGAGTGCCAGTTCCACGAGTGACCAAAATTGCAGTACTTTAGACAGCTAATATTATTAAAGGCTATGTCCCTTTATGATACTGTTTATTTATTTAAGCACAGTTAAAATGTCCATATTCCACCCATTTAAGACTAAGTACTAATGAACAGCACTCATGTCTAAAAACTTAAGACCTTCTTACTTGCCCCCCTGAATTAAAAAAAAGATCAAGAAACACTCCTTTAATCCTCTCATCTTTCTTCCCCAGAGAATAGGTAGTAGAAGAGACAGCATGACCTAAAGGTCAACAGATTCATGCTCTGGCAATAAATGGAGAAAGCAAATTCCATAGTAATAGATTCCTGACTTGGATGTGCCCTGCATCCAGCCCCTCATCTGACTGCCAGCTCAAGCTTCTCAGATATCTCTAATTCTGTGTTATCACAGATGGAGAAGAGAGGGTCTTTGAGCTAACTAGGACAAAACATATTTATGGCTCTGGGATTTAAAGCTAATTCTTTATCTTGCAGCCCTAAACATATCAAAAGCCAGCACAGATCACAGAACAAATGCATAAAACTATTCCATATAGGAAACAAGAGAACATGCACATTTTGTTCCAGCAGGAGCTTTAGCCTGACTCTTAGGTGTGGCACCATGAAGAGCATTTTGCCATGAGCTAATGATGAGGTTTTAAAAGCATAAATCTACTGAAAGGAAAGGTTACAAACACCAAGTCACTACTTTTCAGCTTTTTGGACATCTAGAATCAGCTTAAGAAAGGATCTATAATAAAAGCTGTGCACGCTCCCTCAGCTGACTATAATGTTAAAAGGCTCAATAAAATGTAACAAGAAAAAAAGCTGTTCATGCCAAAAATGCTGTTTCTTGAGTTGCATTTGACTGCCATGACATTACAGGATAAATTATATCCTCACAAGGGCATTACAAAAATGGGTAATTAAAAGTGTCAATTTATACATACATGAAATACATTTTTATTGCTAAAATGAAGCACTTACTTATTATAGAAACCAATTATTAAGCTATGCCACACTTCAGATTTTATGAACTAAATCTGTAAAAGACTTGGGTACCTAACTCCACCTTTAGGTATCTCATGTTAACATTTCAGCGTTGCCACAATCCACAGATCCCTTTCCATTGCTGCTTAGACTTGAGGGCAGAGCAGATCTACAGGTAGGCTTAGGCTAGCCTGGGAAGCTGTTCACAACTCTATGCCATGCCTAAGCTCTGCTGGAATTCTCATTTTCAGCATTACAAAAAGGTAAGAGGGAATAGCGGGGTCAGGACACACATTTGTCAGGATTCGGGCAAACACACATGTGATGGGAAACGCGTTCTGAGTCCCCTGGCTTCATTCTTTGCAAGAACCTGAATTCATTCTCCCAGCTCTCTGGAGAGAGGCCAAATGTCGAAGTCACTGGGTGTTCTGAAAAAATCTCTGGCCTATTACAGTTGATCCACCTTCTACAAATTTTTATACATTTATTGGAAAACACTTGAATCTGCGTCCACTTGAATTAGCCAGTTGGAGTCTCACAAGCTCTCTTTCCCAAAGATGTGGAGCAGCTTCAATCGGAAATACTTGCCCAAAACACGCAATGGTCTTGGATACTGCAAACCTGCGCTCATATGCTGCTGCTATGGATTAGACATATCACTAGACACGGTGATGAAATCAGATCAGATCAAACCTGAATACCAGTCTGCTATTCCACATTCCCCTCCTTACAAAGCGAAAATGTCTGATGTCTTAACCTATGATACACACTGGCTTTCATGGGATTCCATATTGCTTCATGAGAAACAATATAGCAGTGTGAACTTAACTGAAAATTCTAAGAAAAAAAAAAAAACTTCATTGCAGTGGGGTACGATCAGAGTCCTACAAACTGGAAAAGGCACAGAGCCAGGACTGGTATTTTTGGTTCAAGCATCAAAATGCAGAGAGAAATATGGGCAAGACCCCAACTGAGCTAAAGACAGGCAGTCAACTCCTCAGAGAGAAAAGTGTTATGGAGAAGAGTTTGGATTAAAAGAATAATGATAACAGACAGTTTAGGAGCTAGCTCAGATATTTATCACTATCAACACCCTAGACACATCAACCCATCTCCACACTAATCTTGCCTTCTAACTTGCTTCTCCCAACTCAGGAGATGCTCCTCATGGTAACAGGAAGAGGTTATCCTGTGGTGGTATGTGGTGGTACATTCAACCAGCCCAGATTTTAAAAGCTGCCCATAGAAGAAGCATTTGTCTGAAACCTTACAGTAACACCACTTTGTTTTCAATCAGGAGAACTTAACCCAAGCTTGTCCTGAGCAAACAGGCTACAATGTGTGCTTATCCTTTCTGAGATAGAGGAAGAAGCACACTTCTTCACGCAATGTCTGCAGCAACGCATACAAATGCATGCTAGACAGCAACAGCCAGGAGATGCCCATTTGAGTGATCCACCCTCCAGTGTTCATGGGACTGGATATTGTTGATAGTGGTGTGTGTAGGTACTTGGCAATGAAAAATGAAGTCATTCTCCAATGTCTATGCATTTTCTGCCAAAAGGGGATTATTATCCACAAGGAAACGATGGGCAATTACTCATCTGCTTTGAGTCTCTCTTGTGTAGAGCACCATTCTGTGACCACCCTCACACTGAATTTGGGCTTGTCTACACATCGAGTTGTTCCTGATTAATTGTTCTTGATTAATGTCATGTGTGGCCAGAGCGTCCACATGTGGCATTAATCAGAAATAGCTTAATGTGCAGACAAGCCCTTATTCACACTAGTAACCCTAATAAGATCAACAAGAATGGCTCATGCCTAGCACCTCTTGGGGACAGATTCTTCTTACGTCACACAACACCACATATTCCTCAGTCCCTGGCTCAAGTCACAAGCCATCCTTTGAATGTCCGCTTAACCCTATTTAAAACACGGTTCCAGGCACTTCTCTTAAAACAAAGCCAATGGTTCTTGCCTTTAACATATACTATAGACAAGCACAGGAACATGTGATGATTTGAAACACGGCTCTTTATGGATTCTCCTCTTTTTTGATATAAATGCCTGCCCTCACAGAATTTTTATGAACCTGTCCCAAGTCAGTTCAGACAAACTTTACTGGGTTTGCTCTGACGACAAGAACAGGGGGTTACATTCACCCATCTGACTGCCTGAAGAGGGACTTTCCTCACCATCACAACACAAACTCATTTCCTCTTTGGTAGTCACTGAATCTTGCAGATTCCTTCCTTTTGTGCCCTAGTTTTAATCTCTCATTCTTGTTTGAGTCCTTTCTGACATATTTTTGATGCATGGAGATGTCCTCTCAGAAAGGTCTTTTTTTTCTTTTTTTTTAACCTGGTCCAATTATATATTGTGTTATAGAGAGCTGAACTCCTATTACTCCAAGTGTCACAATTCAAAAGTGGTTTCTTGAGCAATTATTTACTATTTTGTTTTTGTCTTTTTTTGGTCTGCTGGGCACCTACAGTCAGTTCCGTCAGTGAACAGAATCTAAAGAATAATTCTCAGCAGATGTTATTAAACCAATGTCATCTGAGCACTCCAGTTTTCTTATTTATATACACAAAACCAAAGTAGTGCTTAAATTTACTAGCGAAGATAAAATATACTTATTTTGATGGAGATCCTCTCTGTTGAATGTATATTTTGCAGGTTTTATCTTAAAATGTTTCTAGTTTTATGATGATCCAAAAACTGAAAATTGATTTATTTAGGCATTAATAATAATAACAAAATTCAGTGCTGTAAATATAAAATGGTGCAGTATGCTATCTACATTTTCTCTATCTTTTAAAAACTCATTTGTAAAGTTCTGTGGGTTTAGGGGGGAAGGTTACTTTTTTGGGGGGGGCAGTTTCTGGAGATGATTTGGGGCACAGAGGAGGTTTAACTGCTTGTTTATTTCATATGGAAAATGATACATCTGTGTGTTAGATGTGGCTTTGGAGTTCTCTTTTAACAGTATATCACTTGTTTTAGACCAGGTGTTGACCGGTCAAATTACAGGAACATGAAGTATAATTTGTACTTGTCCCGCAGGCAGCCCTTTCTTAAAGGCATTAAGTACTATCTTTTTCACCTGATTCAGTAAAAGGAGATCTAAATGTGTGGTGAGCAGTTACACCCTCCCGATGGACCTCCACACACCTCACCCTGCGGATGGTACTTTGTTATCTGAGCACTGGAATCATGCTGGACCCAGCTGGAAAAGATGCAAAGAAAAAGATGTGGGAGGAGTATAGCTCTTAGAAACCATTCCTGGTTTTGTAAATAGGAAAAAGCGATTTTAATGCAAGATGATGTAGTTTCCAAGTGATTAAGCCAGAGAGAAATATGACTTATTCTTCCACAGGAATTGGAAGAGGCATGTAGTAAGTCCCTAACGCCAAACTGCCAGATGCAAGTGCCAAAAACTATGTTCTTAAAATCTCAGGCTAAAGTTGTCATTAGCTAATAATTTGATACAGTAGGAGCAGATCAGTCGATAAAAGCTCTAGGTACTGAGACTTCTGTATCTGCAATCCAGGCAGCCTTGGGAATTTTCAGACCAAGGTTATTGTGATCCCCTGAATATGAGTGTGTTCTCCCTTGTGTCATTCAAAGTCATTCAAAGGACTAGTTTTAGGCTTGGACCACCACTGCGTGTTGAAGTGCTTTTGCTGTGTAAATGGAGCAAAGCATCTGGTTTAGTTTCTCTGAAGGGAAACAAAATTTAGTTAGCACATACCAAAACCAGCCTGCAAACTAAACCAGAGCATGGTAAGTGAAGACAATTGGGGAATTAACTTCAAAATTGCATTACTGCTCCAACCTGGAACAGTACACACAGCCTCAGGCACATGAAAAAGAAAAAAAAAAGAGAGAAAAAAAAATCAGAGCAGCCAAGTACTAACAGTACCCATTGAGTGTTTATCTTCAGAAACAAAACATAACATTAAGATATATAACAATGGCCAATTAATTAAAAAAAAAAAAAGACTACTACAGTTTTATCCATTCTAATGTCTCATATGACAAATTACCGAATTAGAAGTTCCAAGCAGTGTTTACAAGACGGGACTGGAGGCGAACTGTATAAGCCAAAAGCCACAAAGGTATAAGACACTGAGCAGTTACATAGACAGCCAGTGCCCACGGAAACGACTCAGTCCAAATCAGATGCCTCAATTACTTTTTTACTTCTTGTCTCTTTTTCCACCATAAACTAGGGATAATGACTTAAAAATTTCTGGGGTTAGATTGATGGGTCTTTGCTTAGCCAGTTATACAGTAATTTTGAATTTCATCAATTCAAAACCATAAACTGGGCCAAAAGTAGATTAATTAATATACTGCATGTTTAGTTTGATTTTCAATGAAATTACATTCACTGAGATTGATTCTGCTACTATTTCACTTATGCAATTCCTTTTGGGGCAATGGGCACTTTTATGGGAAGAACTGCTGCAGAAGCAGTCTCTATATTGCATTTATTGACACGATTAATCCTTGGATCCTTTGAAGTCATTATAAACTGCATCAATGTTCCAGTGTTCTTAAATGGGGTGTGTGTATTACATAAACTTATATGCTTACATATACATATATATATATGGCAAAAGTTTGATTTTATTTTAGGTTTTAATTTACCAGCTTCCCAATATGTAGGAGATTCCTCTTGGTGACCTCTCCTGAAACAGCCTCCCATTTTAAATAGAAGTCAACTAAATTTATGAAATTGGATTAGACAAAACACTAAAAAGCATGTTACAGTGCAGGGAATCTTCATGCATAAGCAGTGGAGATGCATTGCTAAACGACCTAACTTGCCATTTTCATCTCTAATTCCTATGATATAACTTCCATTCCACATAGCAATTATTAGAGAAATAAATTATTTTCTTGGTCACAAGGAAGCTGAGGAAGGAATAAAGGGGTGAAAAGAAGAAATCAAACTGTGCAGAACTATGACTCCAAAAATAATTCAGAAAAGAAAAATCCTATATGTGTAAGAATTGGGTAAGATGTTATGGAAGAGAACTGCAGTACAGCATTCTCCCAAAGAAAAAAGTTTGTACAGCTGGAGGAGTGGCAAGAGAGTGGCAACAAAGTCTTTTATATATATTTTAGTTAGTTTGTTTGTTTTTTAAGTGCTTTGCTCTGTTCCACCGTTCTTTGCTATTGTTTTATTTTTTTTTTATATTTGCTGTTCCATATACCAATTAAGAATTCTTAGCAGGCCTTCCAAGCAGTAGAAATTTAAATTAGATTACAAACAGAACCTCAGAAGCAGTGAGATTTTTAATGGATCATTGAAACCAACAACAAAATTCGTTTTCACAGGGGAAGGAGGCGATGCTTTATAAGAGTACCTTAAAATGAATCCAAAATGAGCATCACTTATTCTCCACAAGTCAGATTTGGCAGGTCTAATCTAAGGTTAATGTGAAAGTGAATGTAAAAATTATTAAAGCTCTTTATTTGTTGCATTGGAAATCCACTGAAAGCTTTGTAAAACCAAGCTGATATCAACAGTACCAGTCACAGAATACGTATAATACCCCAAGGTATATGCTACTCAGGAAACCTTATATGAGTTTCTTCTCCTCCTTCAGCTACTTCAGGAGAATAAGGATATGCATCACCTGAGGGGAAAATGCAGCTCCGTGGTGCAGTTGCTCCACACTGTTTAAACCTATTAAAAATAGGTGGTGCAACCTTCCCCTCTCGCCCCCAGGCACCATCTCCTATCTCCATTTCCTGCCCTGTGCTGGCAGAACGGTCATATGCTCACCAGGATCACAGCTGGTCTGGGATATTTAAGCCTGTTACTTTTCACTATCAGAAGCCAAGAAGTGGTAAACAAAATAGCCTTCAAAAACTGCAATGTCTGCCAATGGGGGCACAATGGCCTTGTCTGGGAAAGTGTTTTTTTCTGAAGTCTCCCAGGACTGACAAGGCCAGTCTAACCCCATCAATATCAGCAAGGCGTGAAGTACAGCTTTAGATGAAGCTCCCTGGCAGCGCGTATTTTAAACGTTGCCATTGAGACTTCATAGCTTGACAGTGCAGTGCTAAATTTGCTACAGACTGCTTTATCTCCATTAGCGCTCCCAAAGTTTCTAACATGAGCTGAGCCCCCACTCACTACCAGTGTTTAAAAACACAGAATAAAATAAAATAAAATAAAATAAAATAAAATAAAATAAAATAAAATAAAATAAAATAAAATAAAACAAAAAACAAGGTAAGGTAAGGTAAGGTAAGGTAAGGTAAGGTAAGGTAAGGTAAGGTAAGGTAAAGTAAAGTAAAGTAAAGTAAAGTAAAGTAAAGTAAAGTAAAGTAAAGTAAAGTAAAGTAAAGTAAAGTAAAGTAAAGTAAAGTAAAAAGGCCTCAAAACCTCAAAATCCCTTTACAAAAGAAAGTTTGACCACTAGAGTAAAAAGGATTCATTTTGTAGCAGCTTTCCTCTCCAGTTGCTGTGCTATTTCCATCTCATTGTCACAAGCCTGTAATATTCCCTGTGATATTATTTTAGTATCAGATGATCACTGGAACTCGTTCTTCCTTTTTTTTTTTTCTAAAGTATTTTTATTCCTTATACCTACAAAGGAGAGTTTAAAAAAAAATGACCCCTGGTCTCCCAGGAAAAGCACCAGCAAAAATCTTAAAATACCTGTACAAATTTCACCATTCCCTTAGCCAAGACAATGAGTTTAGCACTCCTGAGCTGGGGTTGAAAGCAAAAGACTCAGATGTCGCCAGCCTGGCAGCAGGCAGCAGCCTTCTCCTCATCATCATCCATTTTGCATAGCACTGGTCTGAATAAATAATAGATAGATAGATAGATAGATAGATAGATAGATAGATAGATAGATGGCATTGTCTTCACGGATGGGAGAAAAGTGACCGGTGCGGAAGGCAGGTTTGGTCCAGAAGGTTCAGTCTGCAGGAAGCATCTCCTAAGGACAATGCAAAAACCACAAAAAAAGACAGCATCCTGCCCCAACCTGTAAGAAAGTAATAGCTGCTGACAAACACACACCAAAATCAGCACTATAGCACCGGACACAAGGGTTAAAAAAAGTGAACTCTCAGATAGTCCTAAATTGGGATGGGGGTGCTTGGATGTGTGCTTCCCGAGAAAGCCTTTTTTTTTTTTAATGCTTTCAATTGGCTGAGGGAACTGCTGCTAAAGAGATTGTTAGTTGCACAAAAGTGATAGCCTTTTGGATGTATTTAGCTTATATAGTATCTCCCCTCTGCAGCAGAGCCACTGTAAAAAGGGGCCTGCAGCTCACCTCATTTTATGGGACACTGAAATAACAACATTCTTAGCAATAAAAGCTTCTGAGTCAACAAACAGTATGGAAAAATGAAACAAAGCTTTCCGTGTTACATCCCTGCATTTTAAGCAAAGGTGTGAGGTAGAAGCAAAATGCAGGATAACAGGGAACTAGCAAAACCTGCATTCAAACCAAAGGCTTGGATAGGGACCTGTCACAAGGGACTGATAAGGAAAGCTGGATATCAGCAGGAGACGAGGCAACATCCTGTCAGTTGTGGATTAAAATCCACTTAAGAGAGAGTATGTAGGAGTGGAGTAGAAATAATTGCTCAGTTCCTTTCACAAAATTAAAATAGTGGGGTGCCTCGTGGATCAATAGAAATGCCAGCACTGTTTAACGTAGTTGGAGAGGGCCTACTAGTAGGGCTGGCTAATGAGGGAGTGATCTTTCCTGGCTATCTACATGTGGAAGCCAAGACTGGTGGGCTGTGAGGCACCTCAGTCTTGACAAAACTAAGTACCTGAGTAATGCAGCGGCAGATGGAGAGCAGCACAGGCAAGTGCAGAGCAGGGCACCTCGGGAGGCCTGATTTAAGCTGCTTGTATACACAGATGGGTTCTGGAGTAATTGTAACCTCTCAGCAAAATGATGGAAGCATCAGTGTGGACAGCTTAATGAAGGTGTCTGCTCGGTGCGCCGCAGTGGTCAGAACCAGTTAATAAAGCTGTGATTAAAAAACATGACGAAGAAGAGAGAAAATATTATAATATGATTATATAAAGCACTGATAGAAAGTTACAGTTAGCCAACCTTAAAGGGGACGCAGAAGAAAAACCTGCTTAGGGAATACACTGAATGACCTTGCAGAGCTCAGTCCTGCCAAGTGCCGAGTTATCTCCCCTGTTACCAACCGCACCGCATCTCGCCTCCCAGCACCTTAAAGGAGCAGAGTCATCACTTGCAAAGGAAGAGTATGAGAAAGTTTATACAATGGAGTATAGAACAGAGAACGCCATATGACATCCTTGCTTATCTTCTTTATTAATAGTAAGGGAAGAGTAAGGGAAAACATGTCACGAGTTTAACTCTGCAACGTTTGTCTATTTTGTAGATAACTTGTCATAAACTGTTACGAAGCCAGATAGCTTGGTTTGCCACCAAAACAGAAGGAGAATTGGACATATGTAAAAAATAAAGCTGGAAACCCAGTCTTTCATCTGATGTAAATTGAGCCAGTCCATTAACTGCTGTAATCAGTATAACTGATTATACAAGCCAGGGAGGTATCATTTCATCTGTTGTTGTACGAAAGATAAAAATGACAAGAGCCTTCAACCTCCAGTGTTCAAGGCTCAGCAGGATTAAGATAGCAATCCTTCAAACTTATATCTCCAACAATGATGATATAACTGGCTAGTTGCTTTATATTAGAGGTTTGTCTTCTCAGTCGTATGACCACGAGGGAATCCTTCCCAAAGTAAAATATTGTTCAATGTCTGACGCATTATGAGTGCTTTAGAAGACGTCAGTGTTGGCAGTGCTGGTAGGCAGATACTAAACTTACTGTACCAGCAGCTTTTTCTGTGCTATGAATACCTATCTTCAGGCAAAGTATGTGTGACTGAATTTCAGATATTCTTTTAGCTATTTGTTCTTCCTGAAATCAAATTCCCTTGTGCTGTGCTAACAAAAATTGAACCAGGGATAGCTAGCCATGATAAATGAGCAGTAATGAACCTAATATTATGTTTAAAAATAGTATTAATCAGAGCTATACACTGAATTTAAGCCAGTAACAGTCACAGAACTGTTTGTTTTATGCCACAAGCAACGTAAATATTCTTGAGGAATCAGCTAGCCTTGAGAATTTACACACTTAAGATAATGAAACATGATAAGCTGAATGGTATTATCCTCAAATATGAAGACTTTTAGAATATGTGTAAATGAAAATACCATGCAGTGGATATTTCTCAATATCCACTCTCAGAGGATTAAAAGCTATATATAAATGTTGATTAGTAGTAATAACCCTTCTCTTACCCTGGCAGGGGACTGGGGGCATGGTGGCAAAGAGAAGGCAGCCCCAGGAGGAGGAGGAGGGGTAGGCCAGCCTCACACTGTGAGGAAATATTTCACTAAAGTTCCTCAGACAATTTCAGATGGAGACAAGATCACTAATACCCATTCTTGCTATTGCTGCATACCCGAGCAAGCTATAGTTTATTTAGTGAGAGAACTTATTGAATTTAACATTTAGTGCATGAATGAAGGTTGGTTACTGGAGTGTTACAGAGAGACTGGAGAGAAGCAAGAGTGTGGATAGGATTGTGTGGGGAACCTGGTATTGAAGAACATAATTTACTGTGATGGGTAATATGTTGTGGGACTGCTATTGTCTGCTGGATGACAGCATTTTTTTTTCCTTTTTTTCCTTTTTTCCACCTTGGTGGTGGTGTGCTCATAGCTGCAGGAAATGGGCTATTCAGAAGGAAAATTGCAGTCGTCTTACTAGGCAAGAGCTGTGAGGATTGAGAGGAATGATAGTTTACAGAGATAATTCATCCTGGGGCAAAAAAGGAAGCAAGAGCCTCTAAAGAGTCACCGAAGGTGTAATTAGTAAGAGACACTGGGAATGGAGTATTTAGGATGTACAGAAAGCAGAGAAGAGAGGGAAGAATATTTTGTCTTATTGCTTTGGAAGGAGGAAGGCCTGCAAGGAACTGTTGTCAAGAGGTTACTGGGAAGGAATGCCACCAAAGCCAATGGTGATGATGTCACTTTCTACTGACATTAAGGTGGCTGGGATCACCCTCATGATCTGAAATAAAATCCAAAAAGAACAAAAACAAACAAACAAAAAACCTACATAGTTTTGGAGTTTGTTTCACATCGGCCACAGTAATGATACTCAGATGTCATGCATTCACCTCAAGTGTTTTCTCCTAGGCATTTTCTAAAAAGAAATATCAGTTATCTCATTTTAGAGAAGTTGAGGTCTGTCTGAGATGAAGGAGAAAAGAATTTGTGTGCTCAAGTCCCCCTTCATTTCAGTGGTACAATTGGGAGAGCAGGGAAAGACATGGGGGAGGAACAAACATCCTGGCTTCTTGTCTGTTGATGAAACCACTGTTAAGGGACACGTTTTCCTTTCTGATTAGATATCACCATTTAAATCCATCAGCTTCTCCTTTAAAAGGAAAAGACTGCATGCTCAATGCTAGAATAATTAGGTAATGTTGGTATTGTACTCTGAAGTTGTAAAGTGCTAATTTATGTTAATGGTAAGTAGCAGTATTATTAGTGCTCAAGTATGATATCATCAGGCTGATGCAGAAGAACAAAGTGTAAAAAATAACGTACATTCTGCTGTGCCTTCCAAAAAAAGAATTTGAAATTAAGTTGATTAACTTATAATTTTACAGAGCTCACTGAGATATGTCTGCTAAGAAGACAAGGTTTGTTTCCAGCTCCAGTGCTTGAGTTTTAACTAATTTTAGGAAATGCAAACTATTTTGAACTATTTATTTTGCTTGCATTTTGTTATTTTCCAGGGGTCCATCTGACTTACTGTACACATTTCAAAGCAAATTTCAGAACATACTGAAATCAAATCTGCTGCTTCTGCATCCTATGGCACACAGAAGAGCCACTTACAGAAATGGAAACAACACTTGCTGGTGCCAACCAAAACGAAAGGATGAGGGGAAAACAGGAAGTAATAGAAAGTGTAGAGCTGAGCTCAGGCAAGCCTGGCGGGCAGCAAGCACTGGGGAAGGGAGAAGCAGAGATAGGGATCTCCTCCCTATCTCCCTCCCTGAGGATGTCTGCTAGAGGTTAACCCTTGCCACGCAGGACAAAGAGAATATATCAGGCGTCCAGAGGAAGATGATGCAGAGTCGTGGGTTGAGGTGAGACCCAACCAGAAATATAAAGCCTCAGAACAGAGGTTTGAAATCAAAAGCGTTACAGGTTCTTATCTAAAGAAATACAATGAAAATCTACTGAAGAGATGGGTCATACTGGAGTGATTTCCATATCCTTCTTACTTGTAAAATGAAAGCAAGCTGGAGAAGGTGTGTGTGGATGTTGCCTGAAAGGCGAAACAAGAAGAGAGGGTTTATTGCTTATAAATTCCCCTGAACCACAGCACAGGCTTATAGGCCTGGAATGAATGCTACTGCCATTACCACACAGTACACACATTATAATTATTTAATTTAGGAGAAAAAGATAATCACATTAAAAGAGAAAATGTAACTAAAACTGCAACTGGCTGCTGACAGTCTGTGACACGTGACCAACGCCACAGTAGCTTGTAACCTTTTATCACCATGGGGAGAATTAAACTACTTACCTATTTATTTAAATAAAATTTAAACTGGCAAGGATGCTGGAGAAGCATTAATGACTGCCATGATTATATTAAAGGACTATTTTTTATATACCATACTGATTTTATGTACAATTCTCCACATATTTGTTTTGATGTACACTACATTCATGTGAAGTCCCATGGAAGTCAGTATTTTGAACACAATTCAAAAAAATCTGCTGCATATGATGTCATTAGGTCTAATAAGCATGTTCAAGCACGTGTTTAACCAAATCAGTACAGAAGGTCAGTTAAGTACCAGAACTTTGATATAATCATTGTTAATTTTAATAATTTTTTTTCCTATCAGAAATATTAGAACTAAAAAGGGAAAAATCTGATTTAGCCAACAGAATAATATAAATACATTTTAGACTGGATATTAAAAATCCAGGTCAGACACTCAGTGGCCCCAGATCAGTGTCACAGGTGGATTACCATGCCTTAAAGAGGCAACCATTTGGAATTCAGTCCCAAGTGTTGGGCATTGCTGAGTTTAAGTAAGTAATGCCAATTTACTCAAACTGTAGTACACAAAGTTTGTTATCCCTGCTCCTACTAAGAAGAAGTATCTCATTTCCTGCATAGCCTCACTGATTTAAATTAGAATATTCACATGCAGATATGAGATGATGGGGACTATGTGCTATGATCTGCCTAAAAAATGTGAGTGTTAATAATATGCATAAATTTACCTTAGATTTGGGCCTGTGTTTATAATCACTCTTTTTTAAAGCTTTCTTTTTGAGCATTCTAATTCATTCTAATAATAAGCTTCAATTATTTGGTGGACTTCAAATAAATTACTTGTCAACTACCAGGTTAATTAATTAAAGAATGTAGGCAATGAACACTTTGGGGGTAATCATCCAGGTCTAATACATACTTAGAAGTATGTATTCCACTTTCTAATAATTTTTAATTAAATCAAACAATTAATTCTACCTGAAATTAAAAGGAAAAAAAAAGTCTTTGTTGACCCAAAACAGTATTATTCTTACTTGTCTTGGTTACCAAACTGAACAAAACTATTTTTGACTTGACTGCTTTTCATCTCTGTACTGAATATGAATATGGTGTTACTTGGTTTACTATAGAAGGAAGCTACTACCATTTTTAAAATGTCTATGAACATTTTCCTTTTCTTATTTTCAGTTCCTGCTAATACCCAAAAGTAAAGAGCATCAAAAAGGTCCACACTGGGCTTCTGTATGACAGAATACAAATAGACAGATATTTGATTAGTGATTTACTTATGTGTTTACTTTTGTATAATTAAATCCTTTTGAAACTCCTCACGAAATAATATTTGTATCAAGTATTTTCATTTTTACAGAACTACTTTTTCTTCGTAGAAAATACCCTGCACTTACAGAAGTACCTGTCAGTTGTGTTTACACTGGTTTGAAGCACTTTTGCATTGACAGGGCATAAAAATAAAGAGATGTAGCTTGTCACCTTTCCCAAGACTTTATCACAGGAAAAAGACAATACAAACAAAAAATGCAAAGCCACACTCATTATTACCAATATAAATATATTACTATCTCAAGCCATCTAAACAAACAGGAAAAGGTGGGTGGGGAGAGACAATCTGCATAGCCCATGTTTCTTAATTTAGTTTAGAAAACCACTTTGATGTGTGTATGTTTGGCTCCTGGCACACAAACAAGGGCTATAAGTTCATGACACTCTGTAACTTATGCCCAAGTAGTTCAGGAAGTTCATTGCTTTCAGCAACTCTCTTCGCTCTTTATAAAGATTTGTTGCTAACAAATGCACTGGTAACCACCGTTATCAGCAGAGTAACCACTTCTAATCAGCAGAAAGATCAATTATCTTGTTAAACCCAGCAAAGAAAAAAATGAATCCTGGGCTGACTAGTAGAGACAGCGCTTGCTCAGTCTCTAAATTCCCCCTACGCTCCCACACTGAACAACCGTAAGAAACACGGCACAAATTTTCTTTCGCTTGGACATTTATCTGTTAATTCCTTCTAGCATATGCCACTACTGACAAAAAAAACCTGTTGGGTCATCTCTTGCACGCTGGGCTAAGTAATTATATGTCAAGCTACTTTACCTCACTGAACAGTAGCTTTCCCACGTAGAGAAGATCACTGAAATAAGAGGACACGTTGTAAGCTCTGGGGAACGCCTGGGTGGTGTCTGGAACCAGCTGAAGGGAGCTGTGGCAATTTTAGGACGCTGGTGCCTGGTACTCAACAAACTGAATCAACTTGAAGTAAAACTCTCTCTTCTGCCTCTGTAGTCTTGATTTTGATTGAACAAGCACGGTCGTTTTCACCCACATAGATACCCTGAGGATCTCATGCCTAAGTTCATAGCTAACCTTGTACCCACTGCACACTTTCCCCACCAAATCATGTAGGAATATCAAGTCTCTCAGGAAAGCATACCAAAAATGGAACGCCTTCCTAGTCCAAAAAAACCCTGCATTTCCGTCCCACACACCAACCAAACAAACAATCTGTTTCTCTAAGGAAGGGTTCCAGAGTGGGGAACATGCCCTGGAATTAGAGTGTAGATGGATTTCTATTAGTTGCCCACCCAGAATACACTTGTCAGGTTCATTTTTTTTTTCCTACAGGCAGAAAATAAAACCAGCAGCAGCTGCCCAGCCACCCTGCTGGTACCTCCTGCACTGCTGTTCCCCCCTCCTAGCCAAGAGCCAGGTGTCCCGGGAAAGGTCAGATTGAAGGAAGCTGTGAGTGGGTCAAAAGTGAGAGTAGCCATGGCACATGCTCTGAATAAGCTTCTCAAGAAGGCCATTTCTTCCATGATATCATCCTGATATAAAATTTCCCATCAAGCAATCCTATCAGATGTCCTGAACTGGGTTATCCTGATTGTCTTTGTGTGAAAGTGGAAGGGAACACAAAGAAACTCACTTCCATGGTGACATGGGAGAAACAAGTCACAGAGAATTATGGATTATATTTTCTGAGTTGCAAAAAAAGGACTTAGTGACCTAAGTCCTCCTGAAATTTATTGCCTTGTATATCCAGTTCCTGTGATACATCCCTAGAACTGTAGGCATTCAACTGACTTTAACAATGTCATCAAATATCTGGAAAAACACCATCTTGGATTCTCCTTTTGATTTTCCTTTCTGTTCTGCCACATGCTGCAGATGTTCCAGTCAGAAAGGAACAAGCAGGGTAGCCTCGAGGCTTAATTCCTGTATGACCTTCCAATTGAAAATGTTAGCACCCAGCTGAGGATCTGTCTTTTTCCTTCTTTCCCATTGTCATGTTTGATATTTCTCGGTGATTCTTCCTAGATGGGCACAGCAGTCACATTCTGCTTTCAATGATACTCAGATTCTTCACTGAGGAGTGACTCAGTGACCGCCTCCGCTTTCATCCCCTCTCCTGGCCATCTCCTGTGTTCTCCTGATATGCAGTGCCCTACTTTCTTACTATTTGACTGAAGAACCAATTCAGGTTAGCAGAAGTCTTTGAAGAATACCATTGAAAAACTGCTTTAAATAATTGTGCTTCACGTTAGGAGTGGCAAGCAGAAGAGATTCAGAGTTTCCCAGTAGTTCTACAGTGATGGATTCATGCTTTGTCCTGCCTTCCCTTTGCTGCTTGTCACCGTTCTTCAAGCGGTTTCCTAGAAAGCAACCAGCTGATTGTATTCCCATTTTGCTGTAGACTGCTGTGGCCATAAACCATCTAACAATACAAAACTTGGCTCATCTCACACCACCCTGTTGAACTTTATCTGGATCACAGTGCAGTGCAAGCCCTGATGAAGAAAGATCCATCCTGCTTTTTTTCTTTTTCCTTTTCCTTTTCTTTTTCTTTTCCTTTTCCTTTTTCTTTTCCTCTTTCGTTTTTTGTTTGTTTGTTTGTTTGTTTGCAAATGGACTATAAATATCTGAAGATATGTTTTGTGTGAGTGTGTCATGGAGGTTGCCTACTGTTTCTTCTGGCAGTCTCCTATCAATCCTTCATAACTCACTTCAAGATGTGGTACCACTTCTAGCACCTGAAAATTGAAAATAGGAAGGGGCAGTATTGTGATATGATGTATGCTTGACTTCAGAAAGGAGCTCAGACTTAAGGCAATGGAGAGCAAAAGGCATACCAGTCTCACCATGGATATGTAACATTAAACAAGCCACTTGTCATGATATGCAGCTGAGTAATTGCCACATGGAAGAGGACCTTCTTATTATTCACTGTTTTATTCTATGAAACCTACACAACCACCAGAAGAAAAATCCTCAGAAAAGTTGTTTTTTCACCATCGTTGCCCAGACAAGAGGCCTTGCTTCAACAGCACCTCGCGGAAGTGCACCTAGTCATGTACGTTAGAGGACCAGAACGTGGCCTTGCAACAGGCAACCTACTCGGTCCCTGCATGCAGCCTGGCTGCAGGAGGAGGTCACTTCTGCAAGGTAACACTAACACTCACGAGCCTTCCTGTTCTCCCAACACTCCAATTCCATCCTCGCTGCCCCACAAAGCTGAGCTTTCCGCAGAATATTTTTCTGGTGCCTTATATGTGCCCACCCTCTGCCGCCTGCCCACAAAGCTGTGGTCGGATTGCAGCAGCCGCGCAGGGAATTACCCTCTGCCGCACCTTGCAGCACCTGGCTACCCAGCCCGGCCTCCTGGGAAGCCAGAGCAGGAGACAGGCAGCGCGAGCTTCCCTTCCTGGTGCAGTTAACCCTCCTTTCGGCTTCACCTTTGCAATTCGCTGTGGCCAGGTAAGGGCCTGGCCTACCCACAGGGGGCCAAAGAGGACAGCCACATGGACAGCCCTGCTTCTGATGGCCTGTTTGCCCTTGCCTGTGTGTCCTCCCGAATCCTGGTGAGCCTGCTGTGCCCTTGTGTCCTTGGACAGCTCGCGGAGGAGCAGACGTTCCAGCTCAGCCTTCAAAGTGGCTGCTGCGACCTCAGAAGAGGCACTCAAATACCTTGGGCTCCTAGCGGGCGGCATGCCTAGAGTGACCCCCCTCCACACTCAAGCAGCCCCCATCTTGGGTGCAGAGAGGATGGCAGACGGATGAAGACACCACAGAAAAGAGGGCTCCATCCAGGTCTTCCCTGCAGCTGGCCTCCCCTTCCCCCTCTGCGCACGCGGGCTGCTTCTGCACAGCCGCCGTTCAGAGAGGAGCTGGCGGCTTTGGAGCAGGAGGTGCGTTTTGCAAGCGCGGGAGCGCCGATCTCAGGGGATTTTGTGCGCTCTTGTCCCTGCTGGGGCTGCGCAATGCAAGTCGTCGCTGCTGCCCTGCAAGGCCCGGTACTGCCTGCAACAAATAGGTGATAGGGGACATGCCAGCCCGGAGCAGGATGCTCACAAAGCACGTCCCCACATTCTGCTTTTTTTTTTTTTTTTCCTTTGCCCTTCCAAGAAAAAACATCATAACAATATGAATAACCCTCCCTCCCAAGCGACCGGCTCAGGAATCACTTTGCCCACTTTGCAAACTGGGGGGCAAACCCAGGAAGGGATGGGCACTTGGGGACTATGCCGGTGCCCCCTTCTCCTTGACCTCCTGCATGCGGGGGCAGCGGCGCCACCCGTGTCTGTGGAAAAAGGCGGATCTCGGATCCCGCCGCCGGGACAGGGGCCAGGCCCGGAGGGGGGCCTGCGCGAGGAGCCCACGCGAGGAGCCCACGCGAGGACCGGCCCGTGGGGCAGCACCGGCGGGGCGGGCACCTGCAGGGCGGGAGAAGGCGCCCC